>OOFJ01108921.1:7254-19873 GCA_900323375.1 Benthosema glaciale
GGGGGGGGGGGTATTGCACTCCTGATACAATGTTATACACCTATTGTAGCTTACATGTGTGACAGCTAAAGTATACATTTGGGAAAATATGAACAGAATTTAATTCTTCTTAATATATTATCCAATGCCAATCAATTAAAATATTCCTTGATGCGTTGCATGGCTGGTTCATGAGCACATTGGCTGTTTTGACAACATGTTGACGCTTCCACTTTACTGTCATCATTTTTACACCCTCTTTTAAACAGGTTCACAAGTTAAAAGCAACAAGTATGAGTGCAGTGCATATACACATTGTCATTATGTTGATGTTTTCCTCTGCAACACAATATTTATTTACATTAATGTTTAGATGACTCCCTGATGAAGAAAGGTGCTGCTTCCATTCGACGCAGCCTGCGATTCGGCACTAAAAAGGACAAGGACAAGGAGAAGAACGTCAACAAGTCTGACAACCAGGAGCAGCTCCTCGCAGTGTCTGAGGTCACAGTGGAGGAGGCGAAGGAAGACGTGTCAGCGTGGGAAGAGATTGGAGAGTCCTACACGCTTCCAGAGATACCCCTCACACCACTGTCAGGTGAAACAGAGACAGACTGTAGCTCACATCATGTGAAAAGATTTGCATTTGTAACCCAACACAAGCATTGTTAGGGCTCCTCATGTAAGATATATTATACAGTAAGAATTTCAACCTTCATATGTACCGTATCCTAATATCTCATGTACCCGTCTCTGTTTGTATAATCGCTCATCCACATTCCTCTGTCCGTGTTTTCACAACAGAGATAATCAGACGTAAATACATGTAAGAGTGAATTCATTCTTAAGACTCAAATCGAGCAGAATATGATATATGTTCTATTGTATCTCATTACGTTTGAGTCCCTGCAAGACACTGAAGCTAAGATAACTGCTCCAGATGAGCAGGTTGGGGCCTTACATGGCCCTACCTGTAAGGCATGTTGTCACTGTGGGAATGTGTGTGGATGCAAAAATGTAATTATGAAGCCCTGGGTTAATAATATTATTTTAGCCCCCACTCCTTTCTGTTATTTTTGTCACTGTACTTTCGCACATTATGTGAAATTTGTGCTCTGCATTTAACCATCCTAACAGTTGGGTGCAGTGACTCAGTGAGTGCTAATTATACTGTGCTATTAATACAAGACATGACATTAATAAGTAATAATCTACACTACACTACAGTATGGCAATTCATTTTCCTGACAGCAGGATCCACACAATAATTCACAAAGGTTTTGGTCACATTTTCTAGTTTTCCCTTGGAAAAGAAATTCATTAAATTCTGTTTCATGTCTGCCAGTACATCATTGATCATACTCATAATGTCTCTCCACTTCTCTCCTCTTTGCTCTTTTCCTTTTACCTCTTGTCTCCTCTTATTCCATCTGCATGTGTCTGCTCCTGTTTGTTCTCCTTCTCTTTGTTCCTCTTTGTTCTCCTGCTCTCCTTCTCGTTTCTACTCTCCAGTGATGCAGATCAACCATCTGATAGACATGGAGGTTCTGGAGGAGGCCTATCTGAACCTCCTCTCCATGAGGCAGGAGTTCCAGCAGGAGCAAGAGAGTTGTGGCGGTGAGGAGGCCGTCTCCTCCGTGGAGCTCGGCAAGAAGGAGAAGGACCTCAGCCTCCTGTACGGAGCCCTGAAGGCCAAAATCAAGACCATCGTGCGTGACTCCAACACCCTTCGCTCCAGGAACAAGGAGCTGTTGGTGCATGTGGCCCGTGTCATTCAGGAGGAGGAGAAGAGGGAGGGGGACCCTGGCGGTCTGGCCGGGCCCGGCGGCTACTGGAGGGAGGCGTGGAGGGAGGCAGTGAGTGAAGGTGTGCAGGCCAAGTTGGGGAGCGTTCACTTGGACAAGAGCGAGCAGAACGCCTCCTGGCTGGCCATCCACCTGGGACTTCTGGGAAAGGCCATCCTGGAGGACCTGGAGTACGTGAAGAAGGACCTCCGGTGGTCGTATCCACGCAGCTTCAATGTCTTCAGCACTTACGTGAGGTGCTACAACAGAGATGTTGGACAGCACCTGAAGAACCTCCAGCAGCAGGTAACAGACTTGAAGTTGAAGGACTATTACGCTCTGCTGGACTGGATCATCAACCGCTACCAGAGGTCAGTACGTGTCCTTTAGTGAAAAGTCAGCATTTCCCTTTCAGTTCAGTTCAGTTTCCATCTGTACATGAAACCATGAACATGTGCCACTTCATGTTCATGTAAAGGATGGGCTGGTATGTTCAGTTCTAAAACATGAAATTACTGAAAAAGAAGAAAGGAGGAGAGAGTTCTAAAAACAAACCTCTTTGTCAAAGCTGAACAATTTTATTTACATGGTGTGGATGCAACCACACCATGGACAGTTGTGAAATGTATCTGAGAGGCAAGGAAAGGGTGAACCATTTTGTTTACATGCTGTAACTGTATATCTCTTCAAACCACTGTAGCACCAAACAGTGGATTGTTGTTTAAAAGTATCTGAGAGGTGTGGTTTTCTCTGGCAGTGAGAGGATTATGGGTAGCCTGTCCCTGCAGCCAGAGATGGAATCGGAGAGTACTGGCCTCTCCCTGGAGGATGGTTTCCTGGATCAGCTCAAAGACAGATACTGTCGCAGACTCCAGGTGAGATATGGTACAGTACAAGCAAGCACATGTACTGTACATGCTAAGTCATCTTGAACCACTTGAACCCCAGCAACATGCCTATTCTGGGTGAACATTAGCCCAACATAGATCCATCAATGGTCTCACAACGCAACCTAACGTGTCAGTAGAGCCTGTCTTCAGCCTGAACAAATAGTATATAGTAATAATATACAGTGTGTTTCGTTACTAAGGCTACGGGGTGTTGAGAGAGGTGTCTGAGACGTTTCCATCTTCATACCTGTCTCCTTCCTCACATTGCATCTGTTAGGAGGACATGAAGTCAGCACTGGGAAAAATGATAGAATTGGAATATGAGGATTTTTGGAAGGAGAGGAAACAGCTTCGTAGTAATGACAATGGTGACAGGCCGCCGGATAACGAGGACAACTTTCTATGCTCTCAGTTCCCCATGGATATCTGGACGGTACGCTACTGTTGATTCTGTTGTCAGATGTTGCATGCATGTATGAATACACCCACACGGCATCAATCTATCTCTTAGCCAAATAGAATATACCAATAATCCTTTCATTTTCCTTTTTCTGCTGTACAGGGCTAGTTGTTCAGTAAGCCTTTGTCACTGTGTAATGTGGTTATATAGCCACTTGGGGGCAGCAAATATGCTCAAATCCATTACTTTAGTCTTGGTCCTACACAGGTTCTGGTTCATTAACACTAATAGTAATAACCAACACAATCTTTCTGCAGAATGTGAAGAGCAATTTGACAAACTCCAGCAAAATTGATCAACAGCTGGAAATGAAAGTAGGCTATTCCTGCTTCGAAGAGTTGAAACAATTTCCAAAGAGGTATGTACCACAAAAGTACGGTTTCACTGTATGTAGTTTACAGGTAGTATTTACAGGAGTATTGTATAGGCAGACGCCATAGCAGAGAGGGCCTCCATAGACAGTATGCCTCAGGCTCCTGTGTTCCTTTATTCTGTCCATTTGAGACGGATTAAAGAATTGGCATGAATACATGACATTTCATGAACAATGTTTGACTTAAAATAAATAAATATTTACTGCTGTGGGAGTATGAAAACGTTAATGAGTACGGTAAATAAATGAACATGTCATTCAGGGTATTTTTGATTAATTTATTCAATGTGTAGGTTTGAGACGGAGTTCAGACACTGCTGCAGCTATGGTGATGTCCCCCCTCCTCTCTGGACTGAATACCAGATAGCATACATCAACAGCTTCATCACTTTAAAGTAAGTGTCTCAACAAGAGCCAGACAGTATATCAACCAGGTTTATTGTTTGACTTGATCATACTCCGGCGTCACACAAAAGCATCAAAAGTAGCAGATGTACATGGCCGAAACACATCTTTTGAGCTTGTAGATGTGCAGATGTTTTTTTATTTTAATCCTGGAAGGTAGCAGTTTTGGAGATATGTGGTTTCCACCTGATAGAGACAATATACTTTTTTATTTTTTGTAACGTTTTCAAATTGATTTCAAGATTTTGTACTTTTTACACAAACTATCCATCAAAACATTGGTAATCGGTTGTCAAGGATTCTCAAAAGTCAGGATCTGCATTGGAATCGGAAATAATTCAATTTCCAGATAGTTTTGCACATACATACCGTAAGACAATACCGGGAGACAAATGTGTTAAAGCTACATTGATAAATTAAACTAAACACACTACACACTTCTACTTCAGTACAAACAATGCTTTCACCAAGACAGAAAACAAATGTAAGGATCAGTTCCATGTGGTCTTTGTAGGACAGAAACCAGCAATTCAACAGAAATACACTCTTTATTTTTTACTGGGTTGTGTCTGAAGCACACAGAGCTGTGGCTATTTCTGAATGCAAACAAGTCAGTCCCTTGAGAAGGAACCCCCCAGGGCTAGCACTGAAGGGAGTCACGTGCTTTAAGGGAAACAGGCCTGTGTATGTGAAATGTCTATGACTCCAGAGAAAGGGAATGGAATGCAAGTATGCAACACTAAAACCTACCATATGGTCTCTGTCAGTCTGGAATTAAAAACAGATGTCACCTGCACACTTGCAGGGAACCACCACTTTGTGTTTGCTACGTGCCATTATTAATAGTATTAGAACGTATTTATGTTAAATAGAATATTTATTCTCCACTTGTGTACATTTGCACTTAATTGTGACTAATCTTCGAGACTAAACCATGTCATGCATTCCTGTTGCGCAACTGATACATAATTTATTGAGCATTCAACAAGGTTATAACTTATAATCTTATGTATTCTTCTGTCAGTAGTAAGTACATAACTCCACCATGCTGGGTTGCTTAGCTGGGCTGTGTCAAGTCATGGGTTTCAGTTGCCAAGATACAAGGAAGTGGGCGGTTGTGAGTTTGACTGTCTTCCCTGGCCTACTGGGAGAGTGAACGCAAAGCTGGTTTGTGTTTGCCCAAAGTGTGTTTTCCTACTGTATGTCCTACAGTCCCACAACTATAGGAGGAAACGTTTTCAATATCTCTAAAATACACAGGATTCATTCTACAAGAGTGTCCATTAATCATTCATTGATCACTTTGAACCCACATCTTGTTTTGTGTGCTGTCAAACATTTTGTTAGATAATGTGTCTCCAGATCTTCTAGTAAAGTGAAACATGATGTCACCCTCAATCACCTCAGACCTTGTATTTCCCTGTTTCTCTTTCCCCAGAGAGTACATGGAGAACTACAGGGACAGATGTCCAGATCAAGCAGACAATTTTAACAAAGAGGTTGACTGGCTCATAGGGAGCCTGGGCCAAGGTCTGGAGGACCAGTACAAGAATGATGTCAAGGTATGTTGAAGAAAGGTTTACTGCTTAGTGCTTTTTCACAGAATAATTTTCTCAGACTCCTTTTACTAGATAGAGTTACATTAAAACAAATGTTACTGTCTGGCTATTAAAATAGAAAATGATGCGTAGCGGAGCGGAGTTAGTTCAGTCAGATATACTCGAGAGGTTTCATGCTGTGCTCTAGGCTAGGGCACATGCATATACTCAAGGGGTTAATATGCTGCATTGCTATGTGGGTGTGTTCAGTATGTGCAGACGCCAATGTCATTTGCTGATGTGGCAGTCAGCTGACCAATTGGGCAGGGTATTTAAGCTCACTAGATTGCATGCTTCTTCCTGCCTTCGTTCTGCTATGGTTCCAGGTTGTTGTTATGTGATGTTTGCTCCCACCACCACCCCAGCACCACCGGTGGGCTCTGTTATCTCTGTTCCCCATGGGGGGTTGTTATTGTATATAATATCTCCCTGCTCTTAATGTTTAATGATGGTGTTTAATTGTGCCGAGCAGGGAGAAAAATGTAGCAGAGCCGAACGCCAATGTATGCACACCTGTATTCCGGTTCTTAATAAATATTGGTTAAATCTTTTTGTGAGTTATGTGACTGAATTAGTGTTTAGGATGTTATGCCTACTTATGTAGTATACTTAAACACCTAGGCTACGTACTGTATATTGTTTGGAGATGAGGTGTGGTGGTCTGTGAGAACCACTGCTGTAGACTCTGAACCTGAAACCTTATTCTGTGGTGGCAAATGTCTTGGAACTGGCATCATGACAATGTAAGAGCAATAACTATACTTTGCAGCTTGCATTCCTTGAATGTCGTCGTTGGTAGCAAATAGGCGTGTTACCATTCGCTTCCTCTTGTTAAACAAACGTAAACAATTTCAGCCGCCACAGAATCAATTTCAAAGATAAACTTTAAAGTGTTGGAGGATGCTCGTGCGGGATAAATACCACAGACCATGGGTCAATGTGTTTTTCAGATCTACCAGAGGAGGTTGATGACCAGGAAGTGGCTCACCAATGATGATGACTTCCAACAGCTTTATAAGCGAACAGAGACGCTTTCCCAGAACTGTGCTCTCATGAGACCTCCTTACGTACAGGTGAGGAATACTGTGAAAACAATATTGTTAATGGACCAAACATTGATATATAAAATGTGTTACATTATGCGTGAACCTCTTCACCAAGTGCTCTGGTTTACTTCACTTTATTTACTTCCATATTTCATTATGCCTTTATTTACTGAAATTTGACAACGGGTGAAAAGCAACAGTGACTTGGGAGAATTGTTGAAAGGTTGCTCAAGTCTTTCACATTGGCTTGGCAAGATTCAATCCTTTTATATTATACTGTGTATGTACTACATAGTATGCTTCCCGAGAAGGATCCTCACGCAATGTCTGAGCATGCAGAGCAGGACATTACTTTCATGGTCCACTTCACATAATGGCTGGTAAATTCCCAAGCATACCGGCCAACTTTCACTAATTAAACTTGATACAATGGCTGGTGAATTCCCCAGCTTCCCAGCCAACTTTCACTAATTCATAATTAAGATTGGTTGAGAAAGCCAGTGATATTTTTGTAAGTGATTGCCTGTCACTAGTAATTTT
The DNA here is from genome assembly GCA_900323375.1 of Benthosema glaciale. Lineage (NCBI taxonomy): Eukaryota > Metazoa > Chordata > Actinopteri > Myctophiformes > Myctophidae > Benthosema > Benthosema glaciale. The sequence continues at coordinate 14,330 of OOFJ01108921.1, forward strand.
GTGTCCTATCAAGTCTAAAGCCCTAACCACACCACTACTTGCAACCATTATTCCCAATGGCAGTTGCAAGGTGTTGTATTGGTGTGGTTTGTCTTGTTGCAAGGAGTTGCGAGTAGTTGCAGCTGGTGTGGTGTGGTTTGGGCCTTAGAGTACGTTTTAACAGCGGGAGAACAACGGCAACTCTGGGCAATACAAATCTCCTCGTGGGCGTTCCTGCTGTCATTACCTATGACCTCGTATTGGTGGTATGGAGGGTAAACAAAGCAACACATGAATTTGATTGGCTATCGCCAAAGATAAAATATTTTCATGTTTTCGGGCAACGTTCCTCCACCCACTGATCGACTATCGCCTGCTGTCGCGGCGTGTCGCCAGTAGTTGCCGAGTCCCATAGATGGAAAATACGTCAGGCTATCACCCGCTGTTGAAATGCGCTGTAACTATTCCCTTATTATACGGTACATCCTGGTAGGATGGATAACCTAGATTGGGAACTCTGGTGTTGTGCACAAGGTCTATGGAACCACATGGCTCCCGGGCTGAGCTTGGATTGAACCATGGCAAAACCAGAGGCTCATTCTCAGTTTTTACTTGTGTGTTATAGTGAAATTATATTTATTTCTGTGCTATAAATTGTGTTGATTGCATGGATTAAAGTTCTCAGTCACCATGACTGATTCCAGTTATTGGGATTCCATTGAAGTCAGCATGTATTCTATGGAAACATGTGGTGTGCCGCAATTCCTGCAAAAGGCTATCTACAAGCTTACAAGTCGCTATTTGTAGATACCTACAATTAGCAACGCGTCTCAGACAAGCCTCAACCACAGCCAAAGGCTTGGCACTTGTGATTGGTGGTAGTTATCTCCACCAGGCCAACAGGCCAGGAGACCTGGCAAATTTATGTTTTGACCCTGTCCCGGTAGAGGGGAACTGGAAAAGGTTATCAGATGGGCGGATAGTGGAATTCTGGGAAAGGATGATGAATATTTGATTGAGAAACACGGAAATGTATACGTGCTATATGCAGTATCGGCATTTCTCAATGGAAATCCTTATTAACTTCCTGATAGCGATCTTAAAGAAATGAAATGCCCAGGGGTCTACTTGAGCTCTTGAACTGCTGTGGCTGTGAAGTGAATGGAAAGCATGTTACTGAGGCTACTCATGAAGATGTGGCAACGGCCCTATATTTATTTATAGCCGGATACAAAGTAGTAGAGGTCAGATATGGGCGGTCATGTGGTAGAAGAATAACATCAATTCCCACTTTCTTTTTATATCCTGTTATTGTGGCATATGATTTAAGTTATTGTTATTCTTTGTTTTTCTGCTAACAGACTCTGGTGAACGCATTACATTTGCATGTGGCAAAAGAATACGTGTCGCAGCTGATGAAAAACAACTACTCGTGCAAGAACAGGAAGCACGAGAGTGCGGCAGCCAAGATTCGTTCTCAGTGGGCAAAGCTCAGGGAGCTGTTTGAGGAAATGGTAATAACCACTTCACTTTCTAATATTGTCGCTGTTGATGTTGAAAACTTGTATATCCACAGCTGTAACTTTTCAGGAAATTGAAAAAAAGGACATGTGGATCCAATGTAGTAAATATTTAGTTACAAGACCCTGTTAATACTTGTCATCGGGTCAATATTTATAAAACCCACGGACAGACATAAACACGCAAAATAATCCACAACAATGCATTGCGATGTGTATTTGTGGTATTTTTGTACCACACTATGACTAAGTGTTTAATAGGGCATTATTGTATTAAAAATCACACTCATGTGAAGTGAGGCGTGCTCCTATCACCATACATCGTCATACATGACATTCCGTGCTCAGCCAATCAAATCATTTCCATGGTACACCCACAGACACACAAAGCTGGGCATCAAAAATGTGAAATAAAATCATAAATAGGAGTTACAAGGTTTCTGCCCGACAGCAGTAATATGTTTCTCTCTATGTATGGTTTATGTATGTATGTATGTATGTGGGGAAATAAAAATAGAGCAGCTGTGTGTTCTCATCCATTCACCAGAGGAATATACGTTTGTACAAGCATTGGTGGAAGAACTACACAGATTTTATTACGGTAGCAATAACACAATGTAGAAATACTCCTAAGTAAAAGTCCAGTCCTGTATTAAACATGTGACTTGAGTAAAAGTACAAAAGTTATTAAAGTAAAGTACTCTCAAGTACTTAAATGTCTTGAGAATATTAGAAGAGTAGACAAAATAGTTAAAGTATTATTTGGAAAACATAGGATGAAAATAGTGAACAATACATGCAGCTAAAAGTCCCAGTTAATTATTCCCAGTTATTTATTTTGGGGTCAATGGAAACCCCAGCATCCGTATTCTGGGCGAAAACATTCACAGATAGATATTTATTCAATATTGACAGAAAAGTAGCCCACATCGACCTATTCAATATTGACAGAAAAGTCAGGTTTAAAGGGGAATTTCACCCATTTTCAACATTTTACTGTGTCATTAATATACCTTAGAGTTGTTGTGTGGACATAATAAAAAGGTCCCCCTGTGTTCCCTAGAACTGGAGTTATGAAAAAAATCATTAACATGGTGAATCATATTAATGACATAGTAAAATGTTAAAAATGGGTGGAATGCCCCTTTAAGTGGTTAAACGTCCACTTTGCAGAAGTCTACGCATGAATGGCTGCACCCAGTGGGAGACAACCTGAGTGACATCATCGGAGAGAGGAACAAGAGTGACATAAAGAACAACCTTCAGCCTCTAGTGAACCACTACCCTGACATCAGGTAAGCACTTTTTGTGCTTTTCATATCGTTGCTGTCAGCCAGGCACAAACCATTTGAGATTTTTTTTGTTTTCCTGTAAATTAACACCCTACTTCGGTGGTTTTCAACCTGTAGTCCGGGGACCAACAGTGGTCCTTGAGGGGGTTCCAGGTGGTCCCCAGCTAAATGATGGAGAGTTGGTAACCAAATGGAACCTTATAGGCCTAGATCTTTAACTCTTGAGAGTGTTTAATTTTACACTGTCAAGAGTTACATTTTTATCTGCATTTCTTAAGTCTACACATTTAGAATGTTTGCTTGTTATCTCTCCTAATGGTACCATATCAATGCAGCATGGAATTGTAGACAAAATCTTTTCCAACAGTAACAAAATAGGGATTGTAGGTTGAGAGTAGTTCAAGCTGCAAATACAGTATTTAACCAATGAAAAGTGCAGAGCTTTTGACTAAATAATAATTACACTGGATCCATTGCAACAAAGGCTCTGTGTGAGCCTTTGTTGTTTTGGCCTAATGGGCCTTTCTCAGCATTGTCAAGAAATTGTCATGACAACGCTGAGGAATTATGCCGTAACCCATCCGTTGTGTGTTCGTCAGAGGTAATAAACCATGTGAAAAGGAAATTTCTTGTGTGCTGGCTAGTATTCCTTTATTTCCACTTGTACCTTGCAACTATAAGAATAGAGAGGGTATGCGTGTGACATCATCATCAAACCCGGAAGTTATGCGTAAATGCCTACTGAGTGGCAAAAACCTACTTTTTGGCCATGACGGTCCATACATCCAAACAGAAAAGTCCAATTTGACTGTATTAAACCATGTTAAACGACATTAAACTCAATTTGTCACTTTACCACTCGATTTGCCACTCAATTTCCCTTTCACTTTAAGCATGCACATACCCTCCATACTCTTAAGTTCTAATTTGGAGTGTTGCAGGTTTTCTGCTTCTGCACGTTAACTTCCTTCAAGTAACAGTACCAAGGCAAGTCATTGGGCACTGTTGCAAATTCATATTGCCCATAAATTGTTTATGGCATAAATGGCAAGTATGATAGACTGAGGCTAGTCTCACGTAGCCAGACAACTATTCCACAATCTCTGAATGCAATATAGTCTGGAACTACACCTAAATCTGAGGTAGAAAGCTGGCATCTGTTCGTCCTTTGCGTTCGAGAAAATATATTTTATTTACATTTTCTTTTTTTTAATTTCCATTTCTGCTAAGCAGAAAACAATACAGTATATGCTTAGATGATTTTGATTTCTATTAGGATAAATTTGCAAGATTGTAAGGACGAAACTGAAGCAGGGCTTCGACTTTCCCCCATACTCAGCAGTTTCTGTTTTCTGTTCTGTGGGAGTAATTGTGGGAGGCAACAGTCAGGCCACGTGAGGGTAAAGGGGAAGGGTGGATCACTTGAGCAGGCTTGAAGAGAAAGACATCTACACATGATGACAGACACTGTAATTTCCCTGGGAAAAACCACCAGATCAGCTGATAATGTGGGGGTCGGCTGGAAAACAGGATATACGTACCGGTACTGTAGAATACGGGGATGATGATGGATGAAATGAGGCTATCTAGGTCACCTTAGGTGACCATGCCTACATAAATGATTGAATCCTGCCCTAGACCTCTGATCCATGTTTTCCCCTCTCGTTCTTTTTTTGTAATGACTATTTTCAGTACACAGTAGGACTAGGAAACATCATAATTTGTATTATTTATTATTATGTGTAATGTATACGTACACACATGCACGCACAGTCGCACACAGTTATTGTAATAATTGTAGTTATTGTAGTAATATTGTAAGTCAGTCAGTCAGTCCACGACGGCCGCGGCGACGAGACGACACGTCGACACACATGCTTCCACGTTATACCCTCGAGTCCTAACTATTTCCAGAAGCATAATTTGAACACCATAGATTTCACTGTATAGTGTATTGATAAAGTTCTCTGCTGCGTTTCCAATTGCTGCGGATGACAGCGCAGTGTGAAGGTAAACCGCAGCAGATTAAATATGCAATAATTGCTACTTCTCCGCCCATTCGCATCAAGTCTACCGAAGTATTAGGTGGGAAGGCGACCTAATTACTGCTAATATAACATGATGTGCCAGAATGTGTCATTACGCATCCTTTGACATCCTTTGAAAGACATGTCTGGAACGTAAAATCAAGTCCCTCCTGCCGGACTGTTGTCCATCGCACCTTTAAGGCGAGAGAGTCCAGGCACCGATGTAACCTGACAGAATGATCAATGGAATGATCACACGACACACGTAGTTATCTGATGGGTTGGATTGGAATGTATAGGGGTCAGATGTCACATCTGGATCATGTCAGAGGCAGTGTACTCATTGGTTAAGCCCAGTACGGACCAACAGGATGACTTGCAACATATACGACCACTTGCAACATAATCCTAAATCTGTAGTTTGCAATTCGACAGTCCACACTGTCTTGACTGGGTGTGGACATAGGCTGTCCCTAAACTGGACAGTGACAGATGGTGGCAGACACATCAAGGCACGGAGATACTTTACCCTTTCCACAGCAAGTGGCAGGTTGCAGGTGCGTGGAGTAAAAAAAAAACAGAGGATTTTACAGCGCAGATTAGGACCCAGAGAAAAGAAATCACACCTGTGTGTAGTGAGTGTCGGCACAGCATCAAAGTCAAATGTCGGAGTGGTTGCACCACTCAAAAATAAAAAATAAAAAACGGTTCTGAACTGAACGTCTG
>OOFJ01108928.1:0-10859 GCA_900323375.1 Benthosema glaciale
ACACACACACTGACTCACACGTCAGCCTCACAGTCATCACGCACACCTTACTCACTCACACAGGTGTGCACACTTAACACAAACAATCATACATTGTCTCTGTCTAACACACACACACACACACACACACACACACACACACACACACACACACACACACACCTCACAGTAATAATCAAAGCTGGCGGTGCAGCCAGCTTCTCCGCAGTACACTGAGGTCAAGGCTGTCTCAGAGAGAGCTTCTCCACAGTGTGATAGTGTATGGAGCCTGGCCAGGAGACACTGAGGCTGCCTGCCTCTGTTACTGCTGCTGCTGTTACTGCTGCTGCTGCTGCTGATGGGACCTCAGATCTGCCTGAAGACTCCTTTATTATTACAACCATTCAGGGCTCATTTACAACAAGACCTCATGTTAGCTCTTTTTTTCGTGAGCCTGCTGTCTCTGGTGCTCACAGTTTTGTTTTCCTTCATTCATTCATTTTTCGGCTTCTCGCTTCGGTTGTCCGTTTTGCGTTTAAACCCCTCCCCCCCACCCCCCTTTGGTTTTTCTTTTAAACCGACGTCCGTTTCTAATTCCCCCTCTCTCGTTCTCAGCGGTAGTTTTTCCCCATCTTTCCCTCATGTTGACCTACTCAGACTATCACAGCCAGGGTCTGTAGTAAAACACTGCCTTTTAGTAGCACGATTGGACCTATTTTATAGTATAACAGTATGCCTGGCGATCCCACTCCTGAGCCTAACAAGCTGTGTGAGCGAGTATGAGGCTACTGGGGCCTAGTACACCCGCATTCTTTATTTGACTCTCTCTCTCTCTCTCTCTGTCTCACTCTCAATGAGAACGAGGCTTTTGGGGCCTGCGGCTGACATGAGAGGGCCAGAATTTCTGAAGGGACAATGAGGTGAGACTTTGGGCTCACACTGACCATAGCCTCTTTAAGGTGTCACAAATTGGTTGTGAGTCTGGAGCACTGTTGAGAATTTGATTGCATGATCACCTAACTTATAACAAAATAGTCACTGTACCTATCTGGCAGGCTGCACAGTACCACTGCATAAAGATGGACTATTTATTCTGTTTCATAGTGAGTCACTGTGGTCAGCCTCACATAATTGGTACTGCTTTATTGGTATACATAAAACATTTAGTCCCTGTGATTAGTAAAGTTTATGAGAACCATGTATTTAGAATGAGGTTATCAGGCTGCTAGCAGGATTTAGGATTTTTGTTTTTTTTTACTTTAAAGTCATTCATCTATATTTTATATTTAACATAAGTCTAAACTCTTCATTTTGAACAAAGATATCCATCTTGTTTCTTCTCCTGTAATTTCCTGCAAATTGTTTTGGTTCGTGCTTACTGTGCTGTACATGACTTCACTCAGTGGCATAATGGTGATAGGCCCTGGTGCAAATATTGCACCCTTGCGAGTGCACATGCAGATCAGCTACTTTCTCCGTTTGAGTTGTCCTAATGTTGGTGCTAAATAACACTTAAACTCACTGCCAGACCGGGCGGGGAGGAGGGGCTGCAGTCCTGCGGACACACACAGGCTGAGGACACACACAGGTTTTCCGCAGAGAAAATTGGATCGTCTTGGTTTTTCTCTTTCCTTCTTCCTTCATGGGCCCCCATGGCGTCTGGACCCCGGTGCAGCGCACTGGTTGCACGTCAATATTTACACTGATGACTGAGATGACTGTACTCTGTACAGTCGAACGTATCTCTTTGGTCAAGGTGAGGGTAGGTCAGAGCCGTCATTGTTTCATCCCGAAAGTGAGCACACTATACTGTTATCCTCACTATTTATTTATTAATTATTTCAATTTTGTGGCAGAAAACTCATACTTATATCTTTTATCTAAATAAATACTCTGTTCCAACTCTACAATGTTCGGCTTGTTTAGGACATGTAACAATTAGCATAACATTTTAATTTCCAAAAAAACTCCATTCATTTGAATGGGAAAATGCGGTACTAATACAGTACTTTTTTTCTTAGCACTTATAACGCAATTAAGACTTTAACATTTCGAACTACTACTAGTGGCTATACCAACACACAGTAGTGAGCCTACACTGTTATTGAGGAGGTTTTGAATCGCGGTTAAAGGTGGTGTTTCCTTGTCTTATAACTCCCTGGGTCAGACGGTAGCTTCCAAAAGCAAACAGCATTATTCAGGGTGTTTGGTTAGCACCGCTGTTCTACTCTGTCCTGGCTGTAAGCAGTGGAAGCTCTGTAGGGATAGCACGGCGGCTGTACTGCTGTGTACAGTACACTCCGACCGCCAGCCACACAACCGAGACATAATTAAGCGCCATTGAGAAGGTTCCTGCACACAAAGGAGGGATGGAGTCCAATTCAGTTTTATTTGTCTGCTGCGATTACACACACTGAACAAAAACACACCACTTCGGTCGTAACAAGCCGCGACACAAGCCAACGTTCTCAAAAGTTCACACCTTTCCTTCCCTTTTGCCCTTCCTCCCTTCTCCTATACTTTCTCACTCTCTTTTTCTCAATTCTACACTGCAGTGGTAGGCTTCGTGTGTTCGCGATCGCTGTCTTTTTTTCTGGAGGGGGGCTTAATTCCAGTAGTTGTGGATCAGCGGTGGGCTCGGTCGGCTTCCTGAGGTTTTGCGAGGAAATTCCAGCGCCGTGGGTCCGCTGACAGGATCTGTCCTCATCACAGCGCATGGTTCCATGCTAGGAAAGACCCAGTGTCAGGGAGCCATGAACTCTGTCCACCTCCCCCCTCCTCTCATCAACCCGGGGCAGCCTCCCTCTCTCTCTCTCTCTCTCTCTCTCTCTCTCAGCTCTTATATGAATCATATACAGTAGGATCATCACACACTCATACAAGGTTGTTGCTTTTTTGTGAGTGCAAATGCCACAGCATACTGTAGATGGGCATATACTGTACATCCACCAAAGTGTGCATGTGTATGCACATACAGTTCTATACCTACCATTACGTATATGTGTGCATACAGTATATACAGTATGTAGGCCTTCTGTATGTGCCTGAATATATGCAGACCCACAACTCACACATACAGTACATACAACACATGAAATGCATGCATGCAAACGTCCTAATTCCAAATCCCCACCCAAATCCCTCCATGGGGTGCAGGTTTCCGTTCAGGGCTCATCGTTGGCTCTCTTGCCCCACATGGCACTTCCATATTACTGGTAAACCGAGCTGCACGCCTCCCTGCCTCACTGGTGAATGATGGCACCTGTCCCCTGCAACGAGACACTCACTGTTTCACTCCCTGTCTGAGGGGAGATTAGCCAACACCAATTGGCCTCTCGCAGATCATTTCACCTTCGAATTAGGCCTCCCTCAACCCCTCTCAGAGGAGAAATGTGTCGGGCAATAATCCCTTTAGGGCACTGGTAATGCACATTTGTGTAACAGAAGTGAATATGATATTGGTCCTGGTTAAGTACTGTACTCCAGGCCACCTAGAAACAGGGCCCTTCCTAATCCTAGCCAACTATAAATATTGGAAGCTGTGCTGCTTGATTGTTTTAATAGCAGCAGATGTGGCAATTAACACCACCTTATAAAGCCCACTTGTATATTTGTTTTACTGCTAACAAATGTTCCCACAAATATGACTTGATTGTGGGAATGAACATTAGTGAAATGGAGAGAGTTGATGTGAGAAGGTCTCAGTTTGGGCTTGTGTATACAATAAAGGGGTGTTCCCAATAGAGACTTGTCAAATAATGTCTCACTCCACCTCTGTAACTATATTCAAGCTTCCAGCTATAATGTGTTACACAGCCGAAATGTGAAATGCCCAGTTATGGAAATATTTCACAGGTCGGGCATTCAAGTGGAAATAGGGTTTGAAGGCTGTTATTTGGATTTCAGCTTTTTTCACCCTACTGGTTTGAATTTGTAAAGCCAGTGAAAGTTTGAAATGTGCGTCTGCTTGTCAGCTAGGACATAACAATAGCTCAGTTGTAAATGTTTTGTGGTTTTGACTGTGTTGTGTTGAGTTGTCACTTGTTCACAGAAGGGACAGTCTTACAGAGATTTTACAAAATGGTAACAATAACAACAAGTTATTAGTAAATAGAACTGGTAGAATTTTAGTGAATAAGTGATCCCTTATGGTCATTGGAACTGTTATAGCTATATTGAGTATAGCACTGTCAAAATGTACCAAAGCCTACGTAAATACAGTAATGTGTAGCCTAATAGTTTGTTCTTCTGTGTGTTGATGTCCAGTATCAGGAGACATCAGGAGCGCAGGGCCATCCTGACTCCCATCCTGACTGACTTCTCTGTCAGAGTGACCGCTGCCCCGGCCATCATCTTCAGCAAGTCTGGGTCGCCTGACAACGCACAGGTCGAGGTCAGTATGTACAGTACTACTTTTTCTATTTGAGCTATATTGTAATGTTGATATGTTCACACGGCCTGTGAACATATCATTCTTTCTCCAATTTGTCCAGTAGTATCCACACTGACCGCTTGTGCCCTTTGACTACAAACCGCTAACTATACCATTACGGCCGTAACCCAGGCAAACCATTTCTCATAGGGAAATACACGCTGATTATGTGAGACGTCAGATGCATTTAAGTTTTACATCTTAAACATGCAGCAACGTCCTCATTACAGAAAGCTTTGCTCCATCAGTCTGCCGCGTAATGGAGGCTTTTGACCCACAGAGTTCAAGCCTTTCTGCTTATACAGCTGACGGTTTCTGGCATGGCGCTCTGAGACTTCCTGCCTCTTTGATGCCTCATCCGTCCACGCTAACGTGCCCCATGACAATGCATAACAGCTAATCCATAGTTCACACACTGACACACACACACACAGACATACACGCACACACGCACCCACACACTGATTTGCAGCGTCCGAACAATTCAGAGAAAGATTTACAACAACACAGAATGGGATGTAGAGGGACTTTCTCTGTGGAGTTTGCATGTTCTCCCCGTGTCCCCTAGGGTAGGTAGGTACCCTCACAAAGAGATCTGCAGTAATCCTGGTCTCTAAATTGCCTCCCCTGGCCAACCAGGGTGCCTGATGGAAGGGAAAGGAACTGGTTGGAATAACGTGTTCCTTTCACACGCTACGTCCAACCAGGTGAAAAGGAGCGGCTTGGTATGAGTATGAGTATGAGATCAGTCAGTTGCTCTCCCCAGGTTGGCAGAGGGAGTGTAGAGCCCAGGATTACATTAGATAATTGACACTGTGTGAAAGAAATGGGGTTATAATGTAAGCCGTGTAACCTTTATAGTAGTAACCTTTTCCCATATTTTATTTTCCCATAGGTTTATGATGAGTCTACAAAATATGTGTAGAAACAGTATATTGATTCATTAAGTGCAGGTGCTGGTTTGTGTTTAATCTCAAAGTAGCAGTGAGTGATATCCTGTTAGCAGACTGGACCGCTGGCTGTGGGCGGAACCCTGGAGAGAATTGGACGAGAGGAGAGAAGGAAACAAGAGGGAAATGACACACAGTGAGAGAAAGAGATGAGAATGACATGGGAGGTCACCCACAATGCTGCTGTTGTTTTGTGTGGTCCTTGCTCTCTGACTCAAATCTCTCTCTCTCTCTCTCAACTGTATTTTTTGCCTCCCTTCACACTCTACTCTGCTTAAGCCTTGTTTTCTCACAACGCATCGCATGACGACACAACACATTGTGAGCTTGTAGACCTGCTTTTTTTGCAATTTGTGAAGATTATTTTTTAATGTTGTTTAAACATTTAAACATTTTCGTCTAGAATGACACGCCCAACACAGGGATGGCAGCTTGAAAATGGTTAACGCTTTCTCCACCAATCTCTCATTCCTCGTTTAATTAGCTGGAGTCTCTGTGTGGAACTTGCATTTCCAGGGCAAATTAAAAATAAATGCCTCTAGTGATAAACCTGCCCCAGATTTGCATACTGGGCCCTGATTTGTGCCCCACAACGTTGGGGGCAACGAAATCCAATCACAAGCGAGCGGGGACAGACTAATCTTCCAAGGGCTTCTTTTAGTTTTTCTGCACTAGCGGATTCGCCTGGTTTCCAGGCTATCACTTAATCCCAACCACATCACCTCTATTCCTCACTTATCACTTCATAATGCTTTCACACAGAGTTCACATCGTCTGCCTCCTCTCGTCTCATCTAGGAGGTGGTGGTGTGTGGTCACTCTCTGGAGGTGAATGTGACCAGCAGTCTGGACTTCTATGTCAGTGTGGCCCAGGTTCAGCTCCTGCAGCAGCTGCTCAGGGACAACATGGTGGGAGCTGACACCCCCGAGAGCACTGCAGAGGTACGTACAGGAGACACACACACACACACACACCACTGTCAATGCAGACACACACATTAGGCACTTTGTTAGGTATACACCCGCTTGTCGATGCATGCCACTCCTCCAAACAGCTCATTGCATGGCCGCCACTCGGTAACCTTACAATTTCCAGTTTAAAGCAAAGGTTCAGTTACTGTACAACTAAACATTACGTGTGACTTTGGACGCGGTACTGTATGATTGTTGGTGCATCCAGCAGTATCCAGCATCTGAGAAATGGCCTCCAAACGGCATAGTTGTGTAGAGTTTACAGAGAATGGTGTGATAAACAACATAGAAGCATCCAGTTAGCAGCAGTTCTGTGAGCCAGAACAAGTTGTCAATGAGAGAGGCCAGACTCTTTTAAACTAACCTGGAGACTTTATGTACACAAACAATTCAGTACAGCAAGTGGTCTGTGTGCGTGCGTGCGTGCGTGCGTGCGTGCGTGCGTGCGCTATAGGAAAGGGGACTGATTGTCTAATTCTAGGGCCCGCTTTGGTGTCTGTGAAGAACTTAACGCTGGTGATTAAGGAGTATGGATGTACATACTAGCCATAGCCATATACAATACAGAGGTATTTGGGCATATCCTTGTGTATACTGTATATCCTATAAGGGAGTGACGACCGGTGGTCATAACCATAAACACACCCAATAGGCCATATATAGGAATGTCACTATGACTCAGACATAACCATAACACACCCGATATGCCCATAGGCATTTATGGAGATCCACTATACACATAAATGATGTGCATACAGTACATACGGGACAGAACAACTTCAAACTCGACGAAGCGCAGCAGCAAGGAAGCGAGGCCATCTAGTAGTTCAGATATCCTGTTGTCTAGAACCACCCATTCTCTCAATGTATGTCATATAATGATAATGATGCCATCAGGGATTTCCATATATGGGCATAAAAGGACAGACAATCGGGTACGGGTACTCTGACAATAGCCTGGAAACCAGACAAATCTGCCACACGGAAAAATAGTAAGACTTTTTTTGCTGTGACTTTGGAATCTGTTTGTTGTAACCGCCCCTTGAAATAAATCTTCCACACCGTGTGTAACCCACAAACATGGGGTACACACACACACACACACACACACACACACACACACACACACACACACACACACACACACACACACACACACACACACACACACACACACACACTCTTCCATCATAGGTCATGTCATTTTTTTTCTTTTCTTTTTGGAACCTAACCATCTCCCACCACTATTTAGGGTGAATCTAACACATTTAAATATTTACTCGCACAGGACAAGCCAGTCTCTCTAATCTGGCCTTCGTTTACTGCTCTGTGCTGTGCTGTAGCTTTCAGAGCCCTTCCTATTGTTTACAGCACAGGGAGCTCCCAGGCGCCATTTGCCCCGTCTGACCGCTTAATAAAGCCTTCTAATGGAACACAATATAAAAATATTTACCAGCTGCGGCGGGGATGGGAGGCACAGTGTAGGAAAGGGATAGAGGACAGCAAAGAGGGTGGGGGGGGAATGGAAGACGGATAGATATTAAGTAAGATAACAGAGTCATTTTTACTGTCATCCACTCACAGGAGCGCATACAGCATATGTGCACTGACGTGGTCAGCCTGCGTAAGAGCCAGGAAGAGACTGTTGTTGTTGTAGTAGTTGCATAGTTGGCTCCTTAATCGCCACACTTATAAGCACACTTAAATGGTTATAGCTCTGCATCTTTACTATTGTTTCTGGTAGGTGGTAACCAGTGCAGATACACTGAGGCATGATGTGGAGCGATGTGTGGTATGCACGTTTACCTCCTGTAAGTGTGCAGTGACGTTGTCAGACTGCATAAGAGACAGGAAGACACTAGTTGTGGCATAGCTGGCTCCTTAATCACTTGAACCCTGTCGTTCCTATTCTGGGAATGTCATAATAGGCAGATCTACACACTCACTAGGCGTTGCATTGCGATGTGTTACGGCTAATTTTCTGCCAAGAGATTTGGTGTAGAGGGGAAACGGGATTGGGCCAAGCATAGACACCAGGGGGACCCAAGTCAATGAAGTATAAGGTTTTATTTCATTAAAATTTGCACTTATACAAAGGATTAGATGAGGGAAGCTCTTTTACGGTTTCTGGTAACCAGTGGAGATACACTGAGAGACGATGTGGAGCAATGTGTGGTATGCAAACTACTGTGCCTCCTGCGCAACACAAACGCAAGTTGTCGTCATCCAGCGGCACCTAGAGAGCATCAGCCCTCCCAGTCCAAAAGCCGCACAGTGACACATTGAAACCACTACCATGTGTCACTATCAATTCCTTCGAATCTACTGTTCCATTGGGGCTGTTGATGCACCACCGTAGGAAATGAATGTGTTTGCTCTCTTGAGAGAGAGGCCGTGTCTGTTGACTGGGTGGGTAAGGGGAAGTGGGATTTTCTTTTTTTGTTAGACAGTCAATCTTCAGGAGGTGCCTGACGTGCATCTGGTTCTGATCTGAGGTCGATCTCTGAGCCCTCACCCTGGCTTGTAATGATTCATGGCTTGATTCTGTTATGAGGCCGTGGACTGACGCAGAGAGTTCACCTGGGTTCAGGACCGAGAGCCGCGACTACCGTCAGCCGCTCTTTTGAGGGTCGCCTGGTCAGTCAAGCTGGTCAGCTGGCCGAGAACTATTGGCTGATGATGAAACACTCCATCAGAGAGTTAATGCGTAAATCCATCATCATTGTAATCATTCAAATTGAGCTAACAGAGCCAACACTGACAATGGAAGCCATGAAGCATGGGTGAAACTTCTCTGTTACCTTTAAGTCTGTAACTATGTATTTACAGTATATTAATGGTGGTATAATTATGCATAGTTATTCCAGTAACGCTGAGGTCAGTGACTTTGTGTTTTTCTGCAGCATTCAGTATGACTAAAACGCAGTCTGGCTTTGGGCTTTTTGGACTCCCCTTTTAAAACTATTTGACCATCCATCAAGCTGGATGTCGTAAGTCCTTTGGCAGACACATGTGTCCCGCGGCCCAGCCCTGGCCCTGGCCCCCGCATCCAGGAGGTCAGAGTGACTAAGACCCAGTCTGCTGCTGTGGCATGCACTGCTTTGTGCAAGCCCGGAGCCTCCATTCCACATGCTGCAGAGCCCTCTAGTGGCCTGTCCAAGTGCTGCGTGGTCCGACTCCACAGCAGAGGCAGCACAACACTCGCATCCCAAAGAAAGGCTGTTTCTTCTCACTGGCAGTGTGCTCTGCCAGCAGCCTGTCTACCCCCCACTAGCGCATTAGACACACTGCTGTCAAATAAAATCACTATCTGTGGCTGTTGACATTGTTTGGAATACGAGTTTGGAACAGGTAGTGGCTTTTTGATTGTGATCGAAGAGAACAATAGTATACAATAACACAACTCCCTGTCTGCCCTCCTGCTAACGGAATACACGCAATCATCCGATAGTTCTACAGCGTTGCCAATGTCAATTCAGACGACCGTTTCAGGACCAGTGAGAAATTAGAGCCAATCATATAATCAAAAGTCCCCTTTCACCTGTTCCAATTCGGAAAAAAAGGGGAAGGGATTTTGCTTTTGGACAGACTCAACATTACTCATGAGTCATGATGGTCTTTGTAGTTCTTCTCTGCAACCTGTTGAAAGGGTCTTACAACTCAGCCATCTGCTGCAGTGGAACTGTTTTGTTGTTGTGTTTCAACAAAGAATCTCTGCTCTGTCCCCAACAAGAACATAAATTAAACAACACTACCCCCCACCTCTCTCTCTCTCTCTCTCTCTCTCTCTCTCTCTCTCTCTTTCTTTCTTTCTTTCTTTCTTTCTTTCTTTCTTTCTTTCTTTCTTTCTTTCTTTCTTTCTTTCTTTCTCCTTTATATTCCATATCCCTTTCTTTCATTCTCTTTTTTTTTTTTCCTAATGTTTTGAGAACACGCTGTTTGTCTTGAACAGATTCTGCAGAATCCCGGGCACTGATTTCAAACAGTTCCCATCGTCCCACACAGCTGGCTTTTATTGTCTACGTTAATGAATTTGTTTTGTAGGGGCTTTTGGGTTCCTTGGCAGTGGCAAGGCGAGGCAGGCGCGTGGGCAATGTGTGGGAGTCTCACCAACATGTGTGTGTGTGTGTGTGTGCATGTGCATGTGTGCATTTGCGTGTGTGTGTGTGTGTGTGTGTGTGTGTGTGCGTGTGTGAGGGGCATTTCTGGCGACTGGGCGCTGTGCTAAGAGAGTAGACATTTAGTGTCCATCATTGCACAGGGTGTGTGTGACCTTAGCCATGAGTTTGACATAATAATGATAATAATGAATTGCATTTTATAGCGCTTTTCTATGCACAACGTGCTTACTCAAAGCGCTTACAATGGTTCCTTCATTCATACATTGGGAGGTGAAGCGGCGAACAGTAGACGCCAGCGTCCTCACTTCCCACATTCACACACCAGTGGTGGCAACCACTGGAGGCAATGTAGGGTTCAGTGTCTTGCCCAAGGACACTTCGACATGTAGACAGGAGGAGCCGGGAT
>OOFJ01108943.1:0-15865 GCA_900323375.1 Benthosema glaciale
CCCCCCCTCGGATTTGAAGTCTGGTACTACACACCGTAGCC
Organism: Benthosema glaciale; assembly: GCA_900323375.1. Classification (NCBI taxonomy): domain Eukaryota; kingdom Metazoa; phylum Chordata; class Actinopteri; order Myctophiformes; family Myctophidae; genus Benthosema; species Benthosema glaciale. Next base: position 42 of record OOFJ01108943.1, read on the forward strand.
AAGCATTTGATCTGAGGTTTACACCATTTTTTACCAAATCGAATTTGGAGGGAATGTCAGAAGGCAGATCACCCAGAATGACTTTGTAAATGAAAATATACCAATGATGCAGAGTTAAAATAACCATGATATTTTTACTGTGTATATTGTGTAGGCCCAGGCTTGGATCTTCATTATTATTAATTGCATCCAATGCAAATAACTAATACTTAATGAACGGTTAAATAGTATGTGATAGTAATCATTGCTATAGTGTTTACATTGCTATAGTGTTTAATCGCCAATGTTCGGCTACTACATTTTTCAGGTCGCGATAACAGTTGACCCAAACAGCAGAGAAAACACATACAGGATATAGATACAGTATAAAATTGAAGCTGATACTCTCTCAACCCACATCCCTCTGAAATTGTATTTTCTATGTATTAAAGAGCTGGAGAAACAGGGAGACCCCCGTTACTGAATAAACACTACTCTATAGCAATGGTTAACCCAGAATTTCTGCCACATTTTACATACATTTCCCCCTTCTTATGTCTCCAGTTTAGATCTCTCTTATGTTTACATTTGCTCTGTATTAATTAAAATGTTACAAAAACATTGTAATCACTACATTATTTAGGTAGCAGGCCAGGTCTCTTGTGAATATGGGTTGCATCCTCAATTATATCTACCAGTATGTTGTAAACATGTTTCTCGTATTGCTACCGAATGTACCATGTACTATGTGGTTTGTATACACAAAAAAAGGCACTTTCAGGGCCTTCTGCAAGACAAAAAAATCGATTTATATTTTATTGTGTATTTTTCCTGGCGTATTAGTATTTGTAGTGAATGGGGTTGGTTGATATCTTGGTGGCCAGAACCAAAGTATAAATGCACTAGGATTCCTGAAAAAGGTCACATCTCAGATGTGATCTCGATATCTTCCTGCATGATAGAACGGCCAATCGGGACCAGCCAGAGACATTTTGGCAAGAGTTCAAGTGCCGCTTGAACTTGATATCAGCAGCTTCTGCAGCACCACAGGCAACCTTTGTCCACCTGGAGCAGTAGAGGTAATTTCAAGTGGGTCCAGAAATAGCTTCTAGCATGGAAAGTGGAACAGATATCTATCAATGCATAACTTTGAATGGCTTGCCTTGTAGTAGGCAAGCCTTTCAGTGAAAGCAAAATCAGCATACGGTAAATGGGCTGCATTTCTATAAAATGGTCAATGGACTGCACTTCTATAGCACCTTTTTTTTCCCAAAGGGCTTTATCATCCCATTCTCATATGGACAGTGAAGGCAACTGAAGCACCAATAACCATGCTCTTATAAGGAGCAGTTAGAGGTTCAGTGTGTTGCTCAAGGCCACTTCAACAGAAAGCCAGAAGGAGCTGGGTATATTGAACTGGAACCTTCCGGTTTCAGAGGACATCCTGCAGCCACTGCCACCCTAGATACACAAATTAGTCTCTAGTTCTCTCAGTTTCAAGTTCCACCTAGAAACTGAGGACAATCTCCCGGCTTTCATTGTTAAAACGGGATTGTGGAACCTATCCAAAGTCTTTAGGGCAGCCTTCTTGTGGTTCGATGGTTAGCTGGCAGACAGCTGTACTTGATAACACTTTGTAGCTATAGTGTTGAGGAATCTTGGTAGGCAGAGATCTGACAACCAAATCTGAGACATCCAAAGATACCCGTCAGGTTATAAACATTGAGTATTTCGGTATTAAGCTTTTTTTGGCTTAAAGGAAATATTATCTTGACTATCACTAATCCCCTTGTGTTTGTATATGTTAACCCTAATTCCTTATATTCTTACTGTACAGCAATAACACATACTCACACCTGGAAGCTCAGCAGTACCACATCGTGTTCTGTTCACTGCAGCAGCAGCAGCATTTTCCTTTAATGACGATTTCAAGAGACACTCTTTTAAATATAATTAGTCATTCATCACTTCCCACATTATACCTGCAGTCAGTCCATCTGATGACATTCACATTGTTTGTTTTTGTAGTTTTAGTAGTTTGTGAGTGACATGAAATCCTGACTGTTCTAAAAACAAAACCATCAGTCCTAAAACTATAGCTGCAAGGCATTATGTAAATTGGTCTCGCAAGCTATTATTAATTTACGAGAAGGAGCTGGATACTGTTCTGCAACATTTTACCTGTGTGAATTAGTACCATTTGCTGTGCTAATAAGGCTTGTTCTAGTTTTTCCTAAAATAAATCCTGGATAGCCATACATGGAGAAGACTGGATCATCACCTAGGTATGGAATATATGCATATATGGAACCCGCCAGCATGACCTCAAACCCTTAGATCTCCATATATGGAGCTGACCTGTTCTGACATGGCCGTATATATGTTGATCTGGCCTCACAAACCCTGAACACTAACACTCAAGACATGCTCCATATATGGCCAGTACAGAATTAATTCCATATCTGACCCCCCCATGCCACAGCGACAGCGCTCGCCTAGCTGTCTGTCGTCACCCAGGCGGATGCGTGCACGTGAGGTCATTTCCGATTTAAGATATGACAGAGCATTTATGAAACAGCTTTAAGGGGAGATAAAACAAAACAAAACATCTGCAACAATTTGAGAGCTCAACAAACCTTAATGATAACACACGTTGACTAGCAATCATTTGGGTTCTACAGCTTTAAACAAACAAACAAACCCTGTTGACTCATTTATCTATTAGCAGGGAAATGTTATTTGGAATCTATACACTCTAATTGGACAATGATGTAACACTTAGGCCACTGGACGTTTTCCTTGTCTGGCCTATAATCTATTATCCATTCCCTCACTAGGCTTGCATGTGCCAGGATACGCTGACCCCTAGAGGTGGGTGTAAGTGTTGGCGGGCGGAGACGGTGCACCATATGTCATCAGAAGCAGCTCTAGTCAAATATAATTTTGGAAAACTTGTAATCCAGGTACTTTCCAGCATTTAAGTCCCCCACTGAAAGATGATTCATGAAGGTATACTAGAGCGAGGGAGAGAGAAGCAGAGAGAGATCAACAGCACTGTATGCATTATGCACGTGTAAATACATTGTAAATTCCTGGCATGCAGGCCATTCTCTGCACTTGCTGCTGGATAACATGTATAAGTTCTGTTCTGTCATACAGTGATCACACAGACAGGCCTAGAAGTTGATGACAAACAGCAAAAACAGGCAGACATTGAGACAGACCCAGTTGTACATCTTTCCTCATGCCGAATCCACTCCAGCAGCGGTAGCCTGTTTTCCCACAAAGCTGTTCCGGGTAAAACATCTGAAACACCCACATCAAGTGAACCATGTGGCTGCTAACTTTAGCCCCGATTTTGATATGAATTCTGTGATGGACTCGATCCTCACTTGTATTGTATTACCTTACAACTTCATCCCCTTTGTGGAAAGGCTGGCCGACAGCACGAGGCTCCACAAAGTAGACAGTTCCACAAGTCCATTTTGGGGTATTTTATTTACCTCCAAACAATTACAATCGTGTAAGTCTGCGACATTAAAGTACAAAAAAAAATAGGCTACTGGCCAAAATCCATGTTCCAAAAAATAGGAACTTATATAGGCTACACACTTGACAACTAAAACTTGAGATGAGAAAAACAACAAAACTAACACACTCAGGTATCTTGCAGCTCTCTCCAGTCTCGACTGGTGTTGTCACCTACTAGGCCCAATTGCAACACTGAACTCACCTGTAGCATATATGTGCATGTCTGACTTTAAACTGTTGGGACAAACCATGATCAGTAAGTAGTTACCAAATTAACTCAAACCTGGCTAACTAAGGCCTATGAGTTATCTTACACCTTTGCTTTACTATTGACAGACCTAATTAACTTCAACCGATTCCCTGGTGCCAAACAATTGACAGTATAATATAAATAAGACAAAACATAATAGAAACATCAACAAACCGATCCTTTACAGTACTTTGCCCATTCCAAACAACAGGATTAAGATTGGGTCAATAAACTTTCAATCATTGTGTTAAATTACTCAAACAGGTAATTAATATATGACTCAGCTGATGTGTGCGTGCGTGTGTGCCCCATGACAGCCTTCCCTGCCAAGATGTCTCTACATCTTGTGCATGCAATGTTTATTCTTTCTTTGTTTTGTTTCTTTTCATGTCCTCTTAGGCCTATTTACAGTATATGTTTTTGTCCACAACATAATTATGTTATGGTACTGGAACCTTACACAGGATTTTTCTCAGTTTGGTATGCCGAATGTTAGTCTCTCATGGTGTAATGGGTGGGTGGTTGGTGGGTAAAGTACAGCAGGGGCATGAGGGTCCTTCCCCAGAAATTTAAAAGACACAATTTTCAGCAATTTTATATTCAAAGACTTTTTCTTTTAGCACTATAAGCTGTAATCTACCACTTCGTATTAGGGTATACGTATAATAATAGGCCTACCGTATGTATTTAGATATTACAGTACCATGCCAATTATCTGAGCTGTTATGGAAAATTACACTCAATTGCTCACTACTCTAGTTTGTACACTGCCGCCACTATTCTCGGAAAAAAAGGGTTAAATTGTGTCTGTTTCACTATAGCCTGCCTATGCACAATGCAAATTAATTTGCGAACATAAAACCCCAGATGAAAGGACCCTGCCAACATGGTAATAGCCATATTTTCAAACACAATGAATAAGAAGCAGCAGATGAGACTGTGCTGATATCATATAGCAGTGTTTGCTCATATTGCCAGTAAAAGCTCAGACTGAGCAGTTGTAGCCTTACCCGTTTATCAAACTCCCCAAACCTCTTAAAATCACTCACCTAAGATAACCTAACCATCTTGCACTGTCAACCGCCTGACTGCATGAGGACATGGGGCTTTCTGTCCTTGATCTGGATATATCAAATTGAATTCTGGCTTTTTCTAACTATAGCCTAGTCTGATAAAAAAAAACTTCGGCTCACTGGCGTAAGATCCACATAGCTCTAGCTCTTTTACCAATATTAAATAAGTCGCTAGGTTATTACGATTCACAGTGAGCCAGGAGCCGGAAAAAACAAGATTAGTGATTCGGGTACGCTTCACCATCCAAGAGATGTGCCTATCGCTTCTTTGTGTATGTTCAAAGGTAGGGAAACCTTTCTTCTAATTACTGTACGTGGGCTCCATACAAGTAGCGAGATGGAGGAGAGAGAGGCTGCTCCTATCTGTATCTTGATTCCCACAATGATACGCTGTTATAATACGCAGTGTATTAGTAATATACTTTATTATTCAGATCATGAGACATATCCTCTGATGTCTGTTTTATATAATTCAAACAGTATCCCTTTAATGTGTAAAATGGCTTCATTGTTTTATTTACACGAATATTGCTGCAGTCATGACTCATTCATCAATGATACATTACACGAATGAAAACAAACGAAGAAGTAGGAGCGCACACCAATAGTGGGGAGGTGCTGACCACGGGAGATACATTTGAAAAAGAAAGAGAGAAGAATGCCTTGTTCAGGGTATGAAGGCATTTTTTATGACTTAGCATTGGTCATCTTAAAATAATTTTGCATTCTGAGTACGAGGTGTGCAACCTCTCCTTCTTTTTTTTTTCTTCTTTTTTTTTTTTTTTACAGTACATGAATCAGAAACTTCAATTTTTGTTATTACCCTGGCCACAGCAATGGCAGGGTATTGCAATTGTGTCTGTGTTCGTTTTCAAGATACCTTGTTACAGAGGGGCACATTTTCATTAAACTTGTAGGGAATGCCAAGTAGACTGCCCGGAAGAGATTTTACATTTGTTTGGGGTCAAAAAGGTCAAAGGTCAAGGTTATCATACATTCACAATTGAGAGACTGTCAGGGTACACACTCTCAGGTGCTAATATTTGATTGTGCATTGAGTACACATGAAACAATGAGGCACACTGAGCCACCGACTTGCTGCTATTTATTTTTTACTACCATAAATCCGGAGAATGGAGACCATTGCCACCATGGAGAACAGTCATTGCTTGACAACAACTTTACTGCTAATGCGCTGGGCCAGAGCTATACCCCCAGGATATGCCTATTCCCATCATTTCAAATACTAATGTGCCTCGTTGCCACTTTTCACATGATGCACATACTTGTATCTCTAGGGTTCATGTGGTTAATATGAGGAATAACTGGCTTGAGAGGCTCACTGTTCAATACAGTATGTGGTGCTAAGCAACATAATCCATCAGACACCATGCAGATGGAGGTTGATAGTCTGGGGAATAATTGTGTCACTTTCATTAGCAATGCACTTTGCCAAGTTGTAGAAGCGTTATAGGGTAAAGTATAAAGACTATGTTGTTTATCAAAGGCTTATAATAATTATCATAAATACAATTTGTGCTTGCATGGAATTAATGTCTGGATGACGGCTGCACAATTTTGGAAAATAATATATTCTTGGTTAGTTTGCTCAATATGATGTTAGTCTCATTGTTTACTTAATGTGTTTGTGCCTCAATAAAAGCCTCTGAGGTTTTATTGTGCATTTAAAAGCTTTCCTGTTCGACCCTGGATTTGAACCCAGGTCTCTGGCACAAGTGCTGACACTTTTACCACTAGGACTAGGTTATAAGAGCATGTGTATTTGTTCTGGGGAGAATTTTAATTTGCACCTTCAGGTCAAAATTTATGTAAACCAGAAACAGATCATGTCAAAGGTTGTGTCTAACCTAGACACAGGATATAAATGTCTCAGTAGAAGAGCAGGGAGACAAAATACCACAATGCTACCTAAATTGTAGGTATTAACATACTCTACCATACAGATTGGACAAAATTCATGAACAGTAATAGGGCTTAAATTTACGTACATGTTAAACATATTTACAAATTCATCACAATAAGCACTAGCGATAACTACATTCTTCACCATTGTCTTCATTACAGTTGTGGTGTGTGTGGACTCTGCCATATATTGTTTTAGTGCTTGCTTGGTGTGAACAAGCATCTTTGGATGCTTGAATGTGCTCAGCAAGTTACATGGCATTCCAGGCTGTAGTTTCAGTGGACAAGACATCTGTCTCTTAGACTAAAGTATTAACTGATAAACCAACATTACTATCCTTAGAGCCCTGCCGCTAGTGCATATACAACAACGTGTAATAATAAAATAATCCAATTAAATAAAATAATGAAACTGGAAGTACCACATGTTAACTAAATGGTACAGTCACACAGAAACTGGCACTGTGATTCAAGCACAGATTATGGGACCAGAGGTAATTGGCATAAAATGTCTTGGAGGGCCCATCTCCACTAAATACTGTCAGTATGTGTTAGTGCATTGTCTATGGCCAACATGGCTACAAGCATGAATGCATTATAGTCAGGCATGCACGTGCACACGTGAGTGCGTGCGTGTGTCTATGTGTGCGTGCGTGCACTCGTGTGTGTTTGACCTCCTTTACCTGCAATTTCAGATATTTTCATATTTATTTGCGATATCAGAGACTTCTGCTTTCTGTTTGATGGGCCTGAGAATAGTTATTACTAATGAGGATTTTGAGACGAGAATTCCATTTAATCAGCTGACATTCCTTCATTCTTACTTCTCAGTCAGTGCTCAGCTCTTCTGAGCTCAGTCAGTGCACTTCTCAGTCAGTCATAACAAGCATACATACACCTCGCTTCATCTTCCATTTAGAAAAGCATGTCTATTTTTTTTATGGCAGGATGTAGTCGCTACCAGAGAAGTCCTGTTTGCAGAAAGCAGCACATTCAATTCGCACACTTCTCATGTGTTGTGTTGATGTGCCTTGGGCAAATTGCTGAAATGACTGCATGTAAGTATACTAAAATGTGTGATGTGGTTACAGTAATAGTAGAGTACAATGCTAATATTACACATTTTACCTAAGATATTGCCACATCAGGGCAGGATTTTCACAGGGACCATGGGGTTGGTTTCAAGCCCCTCAAAACATATTTCCAGTAGTAGCTGTGATGGCCTGTCCCAGCTGATTCTCTGCCCGTTTTCCTTTCAATATGGTATTTAGACACCAGTCTCTTGCTGAGATTTTGAATAATTATTGGGCGTGAGAAACACATGAAATGCTGCACCGTGCTGCACACATATAACCTACGATTTTCACAGGGACCATGGGGTTGGTTTCAAGCCCCTCAAAACATATTTCTGTGATGGCCTGTCCCAGATGATTCTCTGCCCGTTTTCCTTTCAATATGGTATTTAGACACCAGTCTCTTGCTGAGATTTTGAATAATTATTGGGCGTGAGAAACACATGAAATGCTGCACCGTGCTGCACACATATAACCTACGGTAGTAGGTTAGATTTTAGCCTGTTATAACTGTCTATAGTTTGACAAAAATCTAGCACTGGCCAACCAGAATTCTGCAAATCTAAATAAATTTCTGAGAAGAGCTTGACTAAACTGAGGTATGAGTTTGATAAATTAGCAAATGATTAAGGCAAGAAATGCAATAGTCCATGTATATTGCTCTAAAGTGCACTTAGCTTGAGATGTGGTTTAGAGTGAAAGTTGACATACTCTATTGTGCCACCATAAAAGCTATTCCTCCTGCTATGGTCAAGTAAAATAGGGCCGTTGTCATTTCAGGTATGGCAGCAGTATTAAATCATGAAGATGATTCAGGGAGACTGGCAATTTAAGTCTGCGTGATCCACCATTGACAGACACTTTCAGTCACAGGATAGTGCTCCTGCAGATTATAAGCCAAGAAGCAGTGGCAAAATGTGGGCAGTTGGCACCACCATAGAAGAGGCCAAACACCCCAAATCCATTTGGTCTAATAAGGAACTACAACTGCAACTCACTCTGACGGATGGGATCCCCAACTTCACGCCTGCAGTCGTGACTCGTGACTCAGATTTAGTTTAGTTGTTTTTTATGATTTGTACTTTACTTTGTCCCGATACGTGTGACCCCACTTAAAGTCATATTTGTCCATCCTATTAAGCAGCCTGTATGACAGACGTTCGTAAGCGGACAATTGTCCAAGCAAGGCGTACCAGAGGGACATAGTGCCGGTGCAGATGAGGCTTAGATTTAGTTTAGTTCTATATGAACTTTGCCTCGGGTACTAATTTAACTGGGGTGTGGAGGATGGCTGATTTAAGCACCTGGCAGGGTGACTACACACCTATTGTGCAATGTGTTTCATAACCGTTTACCGTTGGAGCCCTCTTCTTACATATGTAGTCGAGGTAGGCCTATTAGTATTTTTAGCTGTGCCACACATGCGTTTGTGCACGCACTGCGACAGAGCCTTCAACAGCTTACAAAAGCTGACGAGTGTAAAGCAATTACACATGATCATGACATTTCAATGATCCATTGTACTATGTACCTGAAGTAGTGTAGGACACTTTTAAAAGAGTTTTAGCTGTCACATTTTCTGAAGCAGTCCACAAATGTGTGGCTAATAATAGTGGCTGATGTGTTCATGAATCATGAATGAACTAAATTCACAGAGCTCTGCAAGGTAACAATGACAATATTAAGAATCCCCATTATGCAAGTAAAAAAGAATGACACTCGATACTTGATATAGGCCTAAATTGATCCAAAATGTCAGCTCGCTTGGTCTTCAACCAGCTAAAATTCTCATGTCTCCCCCCTTCTCCGCTCCCTCCATTGGCTCGCGGTCGCCGCCCGCACAGAGTACCAAACTCTGATGCTGGCAGTCAAAGCAAACAAAGGTACTGTATGGCTCCCCCCATATCTTGCAAGTCTGAATAAATCCTCCCGTGCGCTCAGATCAGCCGACGCAGGGAAACTGAAAGTGCCTTCACTAAAAACGCCGGGACAACGCTCCACACTATCCCAATATCTCATCCCTTCTGCAAACTCCAAATTCATGGAATGCACTTGGAATGGAATTTCAACTATGGAATGCACCCATTGCAATCACAACTGCAGACTCACTCCCAATCTTCCACCGTCGTCTGTTTTGTTTTTCTTGCTTAATTACTGTAAATCGCTCTGGATTAATTAAGAGCGTCTGCTAAATGCCTAAATTGTATATTAAATAAAGTATAGAGATATATGACACAACCGTGTCTTTGCCTGTGGCTAGCGACCTGGCCAAAGAGGAGCCCATTGCAGCAGGCAGCTCAAGCTCAAGCCTGCATGGAGCCACCTCAGTCAGCCAAGACAGGAAAGGGAGTGGGCTCGGCTGGTCACTCTGGAGAGCTGTGGGTGGCATGTCATTGTTCCGACAACCCGTTCCGACAACCCGTCTGACTGGCCCCATTACTAACCCTATTCCTAACCATAACCCTAACCGCATGCGGAAGCCGGAGTAATGGGATGTCAGAATTATGGCAGTCCCCGAACTGTGCAGGACAATGGTGTTGGACAATACATTGGAAGTAGCCGGGACGTGCAGAGGGATTTGGAGAGGCAGGGGCTACTACGTTACTACCCACATTACACAGAGGAATATCTCATTTTAAATTCACACTGGTAATCAACCTTGGCAGAGTACTTATGAATAGTCTGTGGAAGTGTGGAGGCAAGTGGAGTGCTGGTAAGCTCGGCCCTAGCAACCAGTCACCACGTCGTCAACCCTATTCAGATTCTAGTGCGATTGCAGACTCCATCACCATTTTAGTCGGCTGAGTTTTCTGTTGAGTTTTCTTCAAACATGGCCTTGAATAAAAACATCAAACCGTTCTGCTCTGCTCATTTTTCTGAATCTAAAAATAGAAAATCACAACTGCTAGTTTGCAGACAATGTGGCAATGTATATTATCCTCAGCAGTTTTCAAAGCATTAACTTCTAATCCAAAAATAGCCTGTTATCCCTGCTTGCCAGTTGGGTGACCCAAAACGAATTTGTATGTACAGAAGATTGTAAACCTAAATACATTTTCAGGTACATATCAGGTTTGTATACATTAGCCACAAAACACTTGGGATTTGGGAAACAGACCTCATTAGCACATTGTGCTTAGTTTAAATGACAAAACTCTCCATGAAAACATGACAAAATGTTAATTCTAGGCCCCAAATAACAAAGACAAACAGAACATATAGGGTGATCAAACCACTATTGACACAGGCGAAAACAAATATAACATTTAAATATACTACAAATCACTACAACACGGCACTAACTCATATTAACAAAATAAAATACAATGAAATTGAAATTGCATTTGTTCTAAATCCTAATAATAAATTCAAACATAAACCCCTGCCCATCCCCATGTAAAGGGGACATGGTGCAGTTCAATTCACTATTTGTCAGACTTCTGATTGGTCCCTGACTGACTAACCAGCAGGCTCTCTGCCTTGTTCCGCCCACTCTGGGCAAGACCTACGCTGGAGAAGCTATCGTCTGTTTGGGCGGAAGTTGCAGGATTTTGCCAGAAGTTACGCCCGAGGAAATTACATTGATGCTTTACAAATCAGTTTACATTCTCCGCGAATGAAACAAGTGCTGTGATTGGTCAGGAAACTATCGTATCCGGGGGAAATACATCTGACGGATGTTCCGACGGACACTTCCGCCAATAGCTTCTCTGCCTTACATTGCGACCAGGCTTTTCTCTTCGCAGATGAGTAAGCCTGGGACCGAGGCTATGTTCCGCCCTGGTTCCTCCTTGTTTATGTTGAATTTGCTAAAACATCATTTTTGGAAAAAAAAACTAAAAACAAACATGCTGTGCCCAGTCACCATGCTGCACCTCACCTGTGATGTTCCTTTTTACTGACACCAAGTTTAAAATAAGAATTGAATGCAGAGAATATCAATACAAACTAACTGAAAATATGTTATTTCAATGGTACAGTAGTAGATGGACAGAAAGGATTTTTGTCCAACCACCAAACGGCAACCACTGGGTGCGAAAAGGGGCACAACCACGGGCGGGACTTGACAAAGGGTGAATTACCCAGCAACTTATACGGTAAGCCAATTCTTCCGTTCTTCTGTTTTGCTTCCGCTATGCTTCGCAAGGAATCTCGGGAAGGCTTGCCAATGCAATCCAATCACGCATATAGCCATTGCCTCTTCCGTTGAGATACAGACTCCCCAGAACCAGAAGAGGTGTCTACCTTTATGTCTAATTGTCTATGCATTCTTTGGACAGCCATTTAAACTCCAGTATACTCAGGAACTGATACTAAAAAATAAAAATAAAAATAAACTCCTGAAAAACAAAACTCCTGGCATTGACAAAATATCTAACTCATGGTTGTGCACTCCAATCCGCAACTTTATCCAAGAATTGAAGTAGATCAGGAGTGGCTTCTTGTTGCAGGTATCAGTCGGTAACACACAGGAGTCTGTCCCAGTTACAATGTGCTAAAGTAAACCCTTAGATGGATGCTGAGGTGGAGCACCAGACCTACCATGCATCTGCCAGTGCTTCAAACGACATGCCGCACCCAAGCCATGCTATTTATATGGTGACTTGGCAGTGCCCATGCAGAATCGCACCCATGAACTTGTGGTCCAAAGGCAAGAGCTCTGCCGACTGAGCTACTCTGACAGCAAACTTGAGTACTGTTAAAAAATAGAACAGTACACTGTAAAATGATGGAGATAGTAGCCGACTGTTACAAAATACATAACATTGTGCATGGAGAGGTGAAAAAATAACTTGAACAAAAAACTGCTGAACTGAATGCTAGGATACACTCTTATATTTTACTTTGACACTGTTATAATGTAACTTTGACCTGAGTGCAAATTTGGCAAAAATACTTTTGACGTTGTTGTGTTGGTGGTTTAAAGAACAGCAGGTTAAATATCACCAACAACAAAGCAGTTCATGTAAAGTTAAAAAAAAAAAGTATGGACAAGAATCCCAATCTCCTCATCCTGTCGTCCCTTCAAAAGTGTCTTCCCTTTAACTCCCAATGCCTCACATTTTACCCAGGTTATTAACAGGAAATAAGCATAACTTAACAGAAAGAGAGAGGGCCAAGGGTAGCGGGGGGTTGACTCATGCCTGACGCTTGACAATCAGTCAGAGCTTGGAGGCCCCCTGAGGGTTGAGGCCCGTTTCAATTGAAACTGGTGAAACATAGCTAAGGCCTCAGACAGCATTGTTCCTTCATAGATGAAATATTTAACCACTGTCTATGGCCAATAGACATAGAAATACAGCATGACTCACAATATCCTGATCTGCTTGTACGTGAGGTTCAACAGAATTTACTGCATGACGAACACAGGTAGCCGCCTGGCTTATTGGCCAGACTCATATCAAACTGTCGCAATCCACCGGAGGCCTTTTTTGTTTTTGCCACCGGCAGATTTGTGTCTGCCCACTGCGAGGCTACAACACAGGATGCTAAACAGATGCAGGCCAAATGAGGAGACGTGGTCAGACTTTGATATCTTACTCTCTCAGTTCCCATATCACCACATTTCCCCATGAGGACAAATAAAGGTATTCTTCTAAAGAGCAGGGGTTCTCAACATTTTTGGCTGGGGACCCCCGAAAATGCTATTTGGCCATGTCTCGCGACCCCTGCCCTGCCCTGCTCCCCTCCCCTCCCCACCACAAATACAAATTGACGGCTACAATAACCTTAATAATAGAGAAAATAAATCATAAATAAATACCGAAACAGTAAAACCAGATATAATCATTGAAGAAAGTTTATGCATGCACTATGTGTACCATGTAAACTTCCATTTTCCATTTTCCAACCAGTTCAGTTGCAAAAAAGAAAAACATTTATTATTATTATTATTTTTAAATAAACCCACGGGTTGAGAACCCCTGCTATAGAGGACAATCTTGGAGCTCTGAAAGGTACCCTGTAATTTACCTGCATGCTCTGAAATAATGCACTTTCTCTGCGTGACCTCTAAAGGGTTTATAGTTTGTGGCACGACTGTGTAACGTGGCACCATTTATTTCAGTTTAAAACATCACTTTTGCATAGTTATTTGCCGTGTGATGTCGACCACGCGGTCACGCCATTAACTAGTATGACCCTTACGGTTTTGTAGGAGCTTCTGTGTTGATATATTATGAATTGCATTGTATTAGATTTCACAGCTTTTCCTTTGAACTTCGGCAGCTCCATCAACATTTTGTGAATATAAAGAAGCGCAAGTCTCCCCAAGGCTAACCGTCGGAATTTCAAATACTGGTACTGTAGCTGTGAACCAGCTGATAAACAGTATACTGTATTAAATTATATAAGCCGAGAAAATCATTTTACTTGCTGACAGTGTCCTATTCATTAGTCCCATATTGCTGCTGGAGCAGATTAGATTTTTGTTGTTGTTGTTAAGAGCTTTCCGAGACTTGTCTGCACACATCTGCTCAAAACCTACGAGAGGACGTGGGAATATACCAAATGCTTTTGCTTCAATAGTGCAATACAATGGGACTGTGGCCCCCAGAGATCCTCATTCCTAATTCTCTGAGATAAATAGTGCATATGTTTCCTAAAATGCCCCTCATTTTAGGGAACAAAAGTGAGCAATCTGTACTGTAAGTATATGTTCCAGTAAATCCAAACTGAACCAACCGAGTGTAATAAGAAAATGAATATTTTCTGAATGCTGATATTTAAATATAATGTGCTGCTGAATCAGCACCTACATGATATTTCCTGGTCTTTGGGGATTCATTTAAAATAAGCATCCATCCATGTAGCCATTTTAGGTGAGCCAGAAACCTAGAGGATTAAGCTACCCAAGGTGGGCAACAGATATCATTTTCCATACAGCTTCTTGGCTTATAACAGGTGGGCACAGCTTAAAAGAGAACAGGGAAATGGTGCATATAAAATAAAAGCAATGCTGGCAGTGAATGTTTGGAAGCCGTGCATGCGTGGCTGAGGTATATCGTATAGGCCACTGCATGCATTCAACATGCCACGCTCTTTGCCGGGTTGTTGTGGCTGGCCTAGTTTTCATTGTAAAGGCTTCACCCACCTCCTCCTCATGCTGTCTTTTTTCCCCCTCCCTCGCTCCCTGAGGGAAACATGGTACCAGTGTGTCTCCTTAACCCTGGGTTCTCCACGCAGCACTTTCCCCTTCCTCCCTGGGGCTCAATTAGAAACAGTGTTCAGCGGACTCCAAAGAAGAAATTATCGCTGTGTATTACAGACGCGGGGTAGTTCTCTTCAATAGATAAAGTACCTTGAAGATAAAAGCACTCAGTGACACTTTTATCTCTGTCATAGTTGACGGTGACATATTCCTGAGTGCAGCCGCGGACGACTGCTGGAAAATGCTTTATGAAACCAAAGTAGATTTGAGTTTGCTTCGATTTAAATATCGAAGCGAGATGAGATTAAAATTACCATCCGATGCTGCATTTTTAACAAAGTTTCTTAACATGCCTAACGGCTGTGAGATACCGTCTCACTGCGATGCTATTCGAAATATGTTGAAATAATACAATCCTAAAGGGTTATAGTGCATAAATAGCTGTTGGTGATATAACCTACTATTAGTATTGATCCAATTTGCACCTGGCCTGGACATGTTATTTTCTTCTTTTCTGTGATGATATATTAACCAAACACAGTGCTTTTAACCAATCACTGAACTGTCAGGACATTACTCCTTTGATTTGTGCAATATAACTGCAGGATATTCATGAGGTGCAGTTTCCTAGCAACATGCAGTGTGTGTGTGTGTGTGTGTGTGTGTGTGTGTGTGTGTGTGCACTCATATATATATATGTATGTATGTATGTATGTATGTATGTATGTATGTATGTATGTATGTATGTATGTATGTATGTATGTATGTATGTATGTATGTATGTATGTATGTATACATACATACATACATACATACATACATACATACATACATACATACATACA
>OOFJ01108946.1:0-13735 GCA_900323375.1 Benthosema glaciale
GGTGGGAGTGGGAACAGCTAAGGTAAGGGAGGGCGCGCTGAGGCGATACTGCAACAAAAAAAAAACAGCAAAGCAAGAAGGGAGGCAACCTACAGGAGCAGCACGTCGTAATGCATTCCGACAACCTAAATATCGTGGCTTTGCAATTGGAGTTGCTCCACTTGAGCCACAGGGGCATACGTTTGGTTCGAAACCCCCTCCTCGCCCCGTCGCAATCGGAGGTCATCTTAAGTAAATCGGTGGGCAACATATTGGGCAACGACGAAAAAGACCACGGCACAGCAAAAAAAGCTTTTCAGATGGGCAGCGAGACAACGCCTGCTGCGTTCCCGCTTTGGATCAGCGGGGGGGGGGTCGCAATGCGCTTCTCATGTGAACACATCACAGACAAGACAATCGGTCTGCGAGAAAAAGGCCAAGCGATCTACGCCTGCTTCATCTCTCTCTTTCAAATAATCGCCCCGAGCGTTACGTGGGGAAAAATTGTTAACCGTAACCTAACCCACCACTTGTCGTCGTGGGCAGGCGCGTGCGTGAAACGAGCAACACACACACACGACAGATTCACGGGAGTGTGTCCGCTGGTCACTGCGCCTGCCCCACCTGCCCACCCGTGCTCGCCTCTTTGAAAACGAATGACTAGGCGCGTCAAGTCGCTCGCCGTCTGAAAAGCCCCTTAATGCTGTTGTGGAGAAAAAAAACATTTGTAATAGAAAATAGTGACTTGTGCTTGCTGCTGAACATAGCCTAGGTCTGGGTGTGAACTCTGGCCATGAAATATCAATCACAGGGACACTACTACATCTATTGATCTAAAGTTCACCGTCTTTTCCCCCCAGACCTTTTTATAGGACACCGTGTTCCTTAGCAACCTTTACATCTGCCCCCCCCCATCCCCCCGCCAAACACACACACAAAAATCCCCCCACAACCCGAGGCGGCAAGGCTTAAAACAATGAATATGCAACTGCAGACCGGTGTCCCTAGAACCAACTGCACACAGCTTAAAAAGAAACACTGTAAATTAACATTGCATTGGAGGAGAGACCGGTCACTGCTCATTTATTGATTCCCAATGTGCTACGGCGCGCTGCACAGTGCATTGCCACTAGATTGGCATCGTCCGATAACAGGATACTCTGAAAGTATACCGAGGCTTCAATCCACGGTGGCTTACAACAGCAGTATACTATCCACCGTGCAACACTCCCGTGGGACGCTGACCTTTCTAAGAACAGGTACAGGAGCGCGGAGCATCCTGCTACCAAGAGGAAAAGGGCAACGGTGTTTGTAGAGAGAGAGCCATTATGCCCCTACGAGGAGGAGGACGGACGACGCAGGGCCAACATTCCGTCTCTCCGCAGCAGAGCTTCCACAATCTGCAAGAGCAATTGGCTAGGGGAAAAGAAACTAATTAGAAACACATGGGAGAGATCCGTAGCAATTAGAGGGAGGCTCGTCAGCTGTGAACCCTCTACGTTGCCTCAATGTGGCTCCGTGGTGCGTGGCGGCACTGGCGGCACACGACAAGGTGAGTCCTTGGCATGACTGCTACCCCCACCACCACCACGCTCTCGTCCTACCTCCCCTTGCTCTCTCTCGCGCTGCACATACATGCGAAGAAAAGAACATGCCAGGAGCAGCCAGCGCTACGGTGTTTCTCTGTATATCTAGGATGGGGAGGGAGGGGGGCAGCACCGGGAGGGTGAGGTTTTCTTTTCGCCCAGCGTTATATTCTAATCAGGTCAAGCCTCGTCCTAGCGCTCGACCTCTACTAGCTTGATTTGACAGAACCTGGTGGACCAGGACCCCCTGCCTGTTTGGCAGACTGTGGAGAGGAGATGAGGGGGGGGGGCTTACTGAAGGAAGGGGGGTTCAAGCTGCGGCGGCATAGACGGACAGCAAAACAAACACACACACACGCGCACGTGATGTGTGGTGGAGGCAGAATGCCACCACCGTGGATTAAAAAAGGTTCAATTCCATCACGGCTTTCAACAGCCGTAGGATTTTTTTTATCTGGTAACATTTCTTTCAGACCACCACCACCACCACCACCTCCTAGATGTCGACGTATAAAGGCTGTCTACCCAAACAGCCGCCGCTGCTGCCGCTCCCAGTTCCTATTCCCTTTAATATTGTTGTAATTTAATTGGCAGTGTGACCCTTTTCTGATGACGGATGGACCGGGACTCGCAGCGGCGGCATTCACACACGCTGTGGAAAAGACGGATGGGAGTGGTGGCGCGTAATAGTTTTACACAAGCCAGCAGTCGGTGGGGTCACTGCAGGGGTGCATGAATGGAAGAGCTGGCTGACTGTCTCGGAGGGGAGGGGAGGCTATCTCTAAACGTGTCAGTTTCTCTAACGCTGCAAACAGAAGAAAAAAAAGGTAAAAGGCACAAACTTCCTGTGATGATGAATATCACATTAAGCCATTTCAGCCTGAAAACGATGCTAAAAATGTCTTCTAAATACTGAGTTTTCTGAAAAACCCTTATTTCTATGTTAGTAGTTCTCAAATAATGAATCTCAAGGACCCCGAAAAATTATCTGTAATTGGCCCCCGACCCTCATCTGAAAGTATGTTGTTCCAGAGACACCCCCCAGAACCAGTTAAAAAAAGTTCGCTCTGAATCAATACATTCAAAGATTTGCGCCACATTTTCACGATTTCTCAAAAATAACAGACCTACAAGCTCGTAGCGCGCCACACGGTGGCGCGCTATGAGCTTGTAGATCTGCTATTTTTCAATAGCTAAAGCATAACATAATGCTTGAAACACCAAAAAGGTCCCCGTGTAGAAAGGGTTAAAGAAGGAGGGATGCTGGGAAGACCAACGGCCTTGCACTGACTGACATCCCTGAATGAGATGAAGATGGGAAGATGATTCCCGTCTTGCGAGAGTCTGAGATATCGGATGTAAGATCGGTGTAAAAAAAAAAGGGTCACCGCGACGCGGCTCAAATAAAAAAATAAGAAACGTTATGTAAAAAAGCATCCAACTCTCAGTTATGGAAGAGATTGGGAGAAAGGAATGGAGGCAGGAGGCCCAGATGACAAGAGGGCGGCAATGTAATAATAACTGCTGGTCCTCTCTCGCGCTTTTTCTCCGAGGGAGTATTACAGGCCTACAGCCACACTGCAATACATCAGCTCCGCTGGGATCGAAAAGTTTCACTGGTGGAGCATGCCAACTTTAACTGACCCAGAAAACAAAAAAAAAATACATACGTTGCAGCCGTGGCAGTTTCATAAACTATAGCGTGCCTATGATACGAACAAGCAAATGCTCTGTAAGCCCAAGTGCCATCGTTGTGATTAATGTAGAAACACAAACGAGAAAATAAAACTTGACAATGACGGCGGTGCGCACTGATCGGGCGCCATCCGTCCAGTCTCGACAGTCACAACTAGGGTAGCGATCCTTTAGGATTTCAGCGATTCCGGTTCCTTAGCGATTCCCTTTCACTAATTGACGTATTTTGACGCATGTCATTGATACTTGCGATATTGTTAATAATAATCACATTTATGTATTATTTGTGTTATGGATTTTTGATATTATCACATCCCTACAGCGGGAGAGCCTGACAATGATATTAGTGGTCCCTCATGACAGGAGGATGGTCGAATATTTGAATAGTCTGAATTAATAGAAATATCATTTCAATATAATTTCGGTCACATTTACACGTCCATAACAACATAACGTAATGATATGATGAAAAGGCTGACTGCAATAACGATGATGTGTTGGGTCCAATTATTTTTCTCTTCTACATTAGCATAGTATATTTATAATAGGCTAGTATAGAACAAATTCATGAATATATATTTTTTTCCACTAAGCTTGTGTATTAATGATTTAGTTACAATACAGGTAATCTAAAAGATTGGTTATTTTATGAAAACTAGCTGATAAGGCGATTGCAATGCCGTTATTGGAGGATTGGTGAATGGTAAATGGTGCATGTATATAGCTCCTTTATCCAAGGGGCGCTTTACATAGTGCATTGCATTCACCCATTCACACACACGTTCATACACCGAATGCGGCGGAAGCCATGTAAGGGTAAGCAATTTGGGGTTCTATTCAGTGTCTTGCCCAAGGACACGTCGACATGTAGACAGGAGGAGCCGGGATTCGAACCGCCGACCCACGGATCATCGGACGACCTGCTCTACCTCCTGAGCCACAGTCGCCCCCGGCGAACGTGTCCTACTGATGTATTGTCGATCAGCTAAGCCGCTCGACATTCTTAAGGATTATGTGACAAACCTACATTATGTGAAACACTCTCCGATTTGAATGACTACAATATGAATAAAATGGGACTGGTTGATTAGTCATTCTTTATATATGTAGAATATTAGCCAATGATTTTTGGTCGGCTGTGCACATCCCTAGTTGATAATCACCGCTATAATGCCTTCATTAGACTAGAGCAGGGCTCTTCAATGTTTTTCAGGCCGTTTTGTATTGTTTTGGACAGAGGAGAGAGATGCACGTTGAACTTAATAGAAAGTAATAGAAATGTTATGCCTCCTTTTTCGTATGTCCTTAGGGTGACCAGATGTCCCCCTTTGCGTGGGACAGTCCCTCATTTCAAATACTTTTCAAGCGTCCCACATATTGAGACTATAGTTGGCTTTCTGTTGTAAGGCTCTCTCATTGTCTCTTTTGCTGCTAGAGGTGTTTTTAAGTCTGTTAAAATAACATGAGAAACATTCCCCTATAGGCTAAAGCAGTGGTGCCACTATATTTCCACACTCACACCAGAAGGCCACATTGCATATTAACTGTCATATCAAAAACAGCCGATCTACAAGCTCAAAACACCTGTTTTTACTGGAATAAAAACAGGTGAGGATTGTGCAAAGATTTTGCACCGATATGATTATAATGCAAAGGTACAGTCAAAGTGACAGTTGTAGTAGGAGGCTGCCTTAAGCTGCTGCTGTCATGATTATGAAGTATTATAGCACGATTTTCTGAACCTAAAAAAAACACTTGGGGCGGCACTTTTCATATCGGAGAGATTTTCACCGATACGATCCGATATGGCCTTATATGGTCATATCGGGGCATATGACGACCCGATATATATTGGTCGGGCTCTAAACTTGATCCCCGTCGATTTGAACGTGCTATGTCTATGGCATGACTTTGTTGCGGAGATTACTTTGTTGCGGTGCCATCCAACATGACAAAACCTTAACGTAGGCTTTTATTTTAATACTCTGGTCTAATGATGGAATCGCACGCAGAAAATAGACGATCTGTTGGCTATTTTCGGCACACAACGGAGTATACCGGGGTTAGATTTCACATTACTGACGTCAAATTGCCTTTAAGGACCAACACGTGTGTCGTTCGTGTCTGCCACAGATACCAACTGAAGACGACGACGGAAGTTTGGATACATGAATGATCAAAAATCCTGGCCGGGTCATACCAAAGACCCTAAAAATGGGACCCAATACCTCCCTGCTCGGCTTAGAAACGTGACAATAAACAAAAACGATCTCCATGAATACAAGGGTTCATGTAGTGTGTAATTGATAGTAAATAACATTTTCGGGGGGTCCTTTAAATGTAATCGTGACAGCCCTATGCATACATGATCAGGTCGGACTGCTGCGACGACTGGTGAGCACTTCCTGTGGGGCAGCGGAGACCATTAGTTCACCTTACACACACACACACAACAAGCTCGCGCATCACGTCAGCACCATTAATAATAATAATAATAATATCCCCCTGGCTGATACAGGCCAGGGAGAGAAAGACACCGTTGGTATTGCAAACAATACCAAAGGCCCCAGATTAGTCCTAATGCAATTAGACAGCCACGGCAAACCCTAGGCAGGAGAACATTATAGTTACAGTATCTGGGGAGAAGAACAATGCCGCAGTTTAATGTTGCTTATTGTTTCTTCCCACCACCAAGCACCAGTGCCACTAAGGAAGATAATTGTGTTTTCCCTCCGAGAGAAAAACGGCAGCATATCCGAAGACACAGTCGCCACAGCTGCGCTCAGAAGATCACCCCGGTACCGTTACAGGAGACGAGAGACAAAGCGTTTGCCGTAGCACCTTGCCTTACGGAGTGCTTTTTGCAAATTGGCTTAATTCCCTGGAGTGGAAGCGCTGCCCTTATAGATTGGTGACTGACACCTGACCCTGGGAGGCAGGAGAATGGACTACCCAGAGCCTTTTGACCGTTCCATCTACTGGACTGGAAATCTCAACTCATGTAGCCCGCGGCGTCATCAATCACCGCAATCAGACAGGAAGTCCATTTGATGTCTGGGCTGTGGTGGTTGCACGGAGCACCGCTGTCACCGGGCTGAAGGAAACCCAGCTGATGAAGTATTTATTGCTTCCAGAGTATGTGCCACTGTTATCCATCATATTAGACAGTGCAGTGCCAATACGAATCTCAGAGTTGCCAGTGGACAGCTGCACTTGTTGATTTTAGGTAGTTTTTCTTTTCTTTTTTTACACACACACACACCGCAGAGATGTCATTGAGAAGGACATTGAGAAGTGGAAATCAACTGGAACATTGCTGAAACTTTTTGCTGAGCCCTTTCTTTTAATTGTGAAAATGGCACTAGCTATTCTAGCAATTAGCGGGTACCATTTCCAATTCCTGTAGTAGTAAAGAATTATATTCCACCTGGTGGAAGATACAGTCTGGAGCAATTCCTGGAAACGGTTTCCCGACCTCCACAAGCATTTTCCAAACAGCGTTGAAAAGTTATCTCTGTATCTCCGTTCTAATGAAAATGCCAAGGATTCGTCTGTGGACGCGTCACTGATTGTGACTGTGATTTATAAACGGATTTGAGGCCGTGTTGCTACGCATAACAGTGACATCACTGGCCAATCCTTGGTATCTTTACCAACATGAACAGGAGGAGTAATAATAACAGCTGCAGCCTGTTATATCACGATCGCGCTAATGAAACAAAACCCTACACGGTGACGGTACAGGATTATTATTTCATGTCTAAACATTCAAGTATCACTCATGATAGAGCTTCCGGAAGCTCCATCATGACAGTAAACGAAAAATCGGAAGTGGAGACTCCTCCCCACTTCCGTTTCGTCTTTATAGTCGCGCAAATGTATCCTAATACAAATAGAAATCATCTATAGCATATATAGCGTGTGCTTAGCAGAAATGGAAATAAAAAAAATCTAATGTAAAGATATTTTAAAATATATTTGTGTGAACGAAAATGGCAGCTCCCTTACTCAGCATGGGCCGCAGCTGAGTGGTCCAGGCACCTAGGCCAATAATCCAGCCGGACGGCGTGCCGCGGGTTCGAGTCCCGAGCCCGTCGGCCTTTGCCGCATGTCTTCCCCTATTTCTCTCCCCCTTTCCTGTCACATTACTGTATTTACAAATAGCAGGTAAAGTACTGAAAAGGTTAATAGCCAGCTCAGGATCTCTCTCTCAAAACAAGGCTAAAGGATCAATTATGCAACACTGCAAAAAAATTCCCTCATATTGGGCAAACAATGAAACATACACTCTTGGCATCTTGGTATTAGAAATAATTTGTCATCAGCTGTCAGCACCAGTAAAAGATGCAGCTACAACAAAATATCACAGATAATTGGAGTGAAAAATAAAATGTAAGACCTCATTAGATGTATATCAGATATTGCACGTTTTGACAGTTTGCTTGAATAGGAAAGCAATCCATCCAGAAGTGATACGTTGAACAATGAGAGGGTGCAACATGTTGATTAATCAATGCAAGCCAAATAGCCACCACAGAAGCAAATTAATATGCCGTATATGAGAGGTGAGTTTGTAATTAAAAATACATAAGTGTCACAACTTCACACAAGTGATGTGATCACATTACAACAGATTTTATCCCCACATTTTCTGAATGCTGTGGTTTTGTTGTTTTTTGCATTTTCAAATAATAACTAAAATAGAATCAGGGTTGCCATGTCCCCTTATGGGCGCGTTCGGAAATAGCGCACTGAGCGAATGCAAGTTAATAGGTAGGTGCGCTCCGGTGCGGTATTTCCGAGCGCCCTATAAGCGACTTGGGCTTGTTTTTTGTAAAGTAGCTTGAAAATATTGTTTGTTGTGGGTTGTGTTTTTTGGGGCGTGTTTCTAAAGTGCAGTTTCTTATTTTGGCCTTACTTCCTAATGCCCATTACTACTTAGTTAATATTCACCAAAACCAGAGCAGAACACCCGCCACGGGACTCGGGCAATCAATTAATACAGTTGCAACCACTATATATATGGCAAGTATTTCATACTTCTGAACTATCACTTTAAGCCAGTGGTTCTCAACAACCATTTTCATATCAAAGACACAATTACAATGCATTTGCCCACGAACCCGCATCTGAGAATGTCGTGTCAGCCAGGTAGCAACCGCCATACCAGATTTGTTCCTTTTTCAAAATAGCAGATCTACAAGCTCACAACGTGTCGTATAACGCTTTGTGAGCACGTAGATCGTCTTTTTCAGGTCAGATTGAAGTGCTCATGTCAGTGGCATACATGGTTGCTTCTTTTGGGCTTGTTTTCATAGACCAGGTTGCTTGTTTCTCGCAACATCTGACAACACTGAATAGAACATTGTAGGCCAGTTTCTTAAACGTCAAAATGGGTGTCCAGAGCCTCGAGAAAATAACTAAAGTTTTTCCGACACGATTACAGTTAAGGCTTATTCAGAGTTAGATTTTTAATGACCACCGCACCGCGACCACCAAAACGGTGGTGAGTAAAAACAGAGAGCAGGGCTAGAAACAGCGGTGCGGTGGTCGAGGTGATGTGAAGTCATGTTGTAGTGGTCGCGGTGGTCACGAAGAATCTAACTATGAATGAGCCTTTAGTATCAGAAAAGCTGCCGATACTGCCTAAAATTCTGTCGGTCAGTATGCAATTCCTATACCACGTAATTTATCACATGTCATTTACAGTAACCAATTAGCGCTTCGCGAAGCCCCACCCACTCCACTGGTGGCAAGCAGTCCTTCTCACCCACTGAGATGCATGTTAAATGACGGGATTCTTCCATATAAATAATCGATCATTTCAGTAGCAAGTAACTTTAAAATTGCTGCATTTAACTCCCATTTCATCTTATATGGTTATATATTCATGTAGAAAATGTATCTGAAAGAAATAAACACTAAATTCTAAATCTGACAATTGCAAAGAGCAAACAGTGCCAAGTATATGCAAACAAAGTAAATTAACTAGTACCAAATTACAGTACAGTGCTGAGTACAGTAATGTGTCCATGAGACCCCCGAAATTTCCACGGATGGGTCCATTATCAATAATCCACTTTCGGGATGCAAACAGACAGATGTTTATGTAATGTACGGTGACGACTAGAATTATTGCCATCACCTGGGTAGATCAGTCATGTAACTTTTCCCGAAGCAAAGCTGTGTATGTAAACTATGTATTCAACAACACAGCCTGCAAAATATCATTGACCAAAGCTAAGGGCCCATTTGGAAGGGGAACCCCTTCAAAGAACCGCAAGTGTCACTGGACTCTCCTTTGAGAACCACTGTACTATATTTGTAAAACTCTAAAATGTCCCAGTTTTCAACATCCACTACCAAATTGTCCCGGTTTTCGCCATGTGTGGCAATCATGTTCTGTTCCGTTTCAAAAGGTGTGGTTCACTAGGTGTGCTAAGCACTAAAATAGCAGATCTACAAGCTCAAAGTTTTGAGCTTGTAAAGGCTTATATTCAGAGTTTGATTTTTAATGACCACCGTCCACCGCGACCACCGAAACGGTGGTGAGTAAAAACAGAGTGCCGGGCTGGAAACAGCGGTGCGGTCATGTTGTAGTTTTTAGTGGTCGCGGTGGTCATTAAAAATCAAACTATGAATGAGCCTTGACAGTCAGATTATTTTCTATTTTTTAAATGGGGCTTAGGTTAATTATGGGTCCCGTTTACGGTAACCCTAGTCAGCCAACAACCGTCAGCCACCAGATCATTTTCATGTCCGTTTTGAATACAACATTTTTAAATTTGTCATTTGCATGTTGTGAAAAACTGGGCAATTTTGTGATTAGGGTCATCGTTTGTGACTTGCGATTAGCTTTGGGAAAGTCAATGCAGGGCATTGGATCATCTTAGCAGTACAGTACCATTATATTGCCCCATTCCTTCTAGACTGTTATATCAACGTCATAACAGTCTAGAAGAAATAAATAGATTGATTAATTCGCTTTAGATATTGTTTTACACTGTGCTGCAACTATGATAGTGGTGTAGAAAAATACTGCCTACTGGATCAAATTCAAGGGACAGACAAGAGCATCTCTAGCCCAACAAGACACGGGGGTCAGGTGGCTGGGTAGTAGTAGTAGTAACTGACTACATGTATTTGAGATTACATAATCAGATTAAGGTAAGTACCTATAATGAGCCCAGATTACATACATATACAGTAGTTAGATTATTGTCATGGAAGCTTGATTATGAAAATATGGCACATTTTTCCTTCTCAATCTATTTGCTACACCTGGACATTGCATATACAGGTAGGTATATTATGCAATTATCCATCACAACCCAGCTTCTGTAATGATCTACACTTGTGGGTTTCAAAATATGGTCCAGGACGACCAGGAGCCTCCAGGGCCAGTGGTAGTAGGGCACTTAAGTTTGCTCCGCAAAACAAGTCTACTATATAAATGTTATCTCGAACCTTCAGTGTTAACCCAAACTGAGGTTTGCACACTAACTCAATGCAAGCCGGTGTACACATTTAGATGAGACAAAAGCTGATAAAACAGCAAAAAAGGACCCCCAAATTGACACTCATTATTAGCCCACACACACCTTGTGAAAAAGGTATGCCAGGGACCCCATAAGAGAAGAGTTTTTTACGGCTCTAGGGCCCCTGGTTTGACCTGAATTAGGCTATGGCCCCCTATTTCTATCTCTCTCTGGTATTTCTATCTCTGGGACCCCAAAACACATTGTAAAATCTAACTTAATTTAACAAGGGTGTACAAATGGAAGAAAATGAACCCCATTTGTACACTCTCTGACTTACAGACCCATACGGGTCCATTTGGTTCCTACTATCATTTAGCTGGGGACCTCCCTGGACCCCAGCTCAAGGACCCTCAAGGACCCCTGTCCTGGGGGGTCCCACGGACCGCACGTTGGGAACCACTGTTCCAGAGAATAGTCTGAGACCCAGGTTTGTGGAACTAAATGACAGGCCAGGGCCCTCACATGGTCCCTCCCCGGCAGGGCAGGCACACAGTTAGCTCTGCAAGCTAGCTGCCTATAGCTCCTTCTCTAGAAAGACTAAAAGGTAGCTAACCAACGTCCAGATAAATAAATGAAAGCCAAAACTTGATGTCGTGTAAATAACAATCCAATACATTAAGAACCCAGATTCCTGCTCAACAAGATGGAAGCCCATGCTATTGTTCCTTTCACAACATTTTCAACACGTTTTGGGGTTTTGACAGCTGCTTTGTTTTCATTCCAGTGGCCCACACACACAAGACAGTTTAGCCACATTAGCCCCTACAAGTACCTTAACATGCAGGCCTCAAAAGACACTCTGAACTACAACACCGTTTAATATGTGTATTATATGCTGCTGCATGGCATTGTGTATTATTAAGGGAATGTTGGGTAATACAATAAGTGCGTTTATGCTATAGTTTAAACCACTTGAGATTATGTAGTGGGGGAAATACAAAAGTATGCTGATATTATGGGGAAGTTGAAGCTAATTCGTACTATTATAGTGCGACCAAAAAACACAACACTTATTATTTTCCACTGCATGGGCTTAGAATGCGTCGACGGGACTAATATTGTTTCAGTATGAATTGAAATGTGTTGTAAAGAAGACCAAAAAAAAGGTCTCGCAAGAAATGGAAGCTTGTTTAGCAGCCAGCCAGAGCCAGCAAGCAAGCAGGCTTATGTTAAGCTCTGCGGCACTTTAATAAAATGAGGAACACTTGCACTACTACTACTACACCTTGTTGGAAAAAGCTCAAATTAAACCCCCCGTGCCGACATGTCGACTATCACATTCACACATCAGATCATCTAACTTAGTAGATTTTCACTGATCGCACAGGTTGTCCTGAATGGAGTCGGTTTAGCCTTTACATCTGTGCAGGGCTGCTAACTAGAACGCTAGCGAGCTAAACACCAGTGGTGAAAAAAGAAAAAAAAAAAAAAGAAAACATGTTTTACTTGAGTAAAAAGTGTGTATATTATTATGCTCTGTTACAAGTTAAAAGTCCGCAATTCAAAATGTACTTTAGTAAAAAAAATAAAAAATAAAGTACAAAGGTGTTTGTGTCAAAATGTATTTAAAAAAGGTAGCAAGACAGTATACAAGTAGTCATTGTGCCAGATATATGTCCCATTTCACAAGTTTTCAAATGTATAGGAAATATTCTGAAAATAGCAGATCTGCAGCTTGTTGTGAGGCTGAGGGCATTAACCACTTCAGAAGTACTGAAGTGGTTAATGTATGTTTATGTTTAATAATCAGAATCTACAAAGTAACTACAGTAACTAACTATAGTTTTCAAATAATAGTAGTGTGTGAGTGAAAATATAGTATTTGCCTCTGAAATGTAGTGGAGAAGTCAAAAGTACTGGAAATTGGAAATATTATAAGGTTAAAAAAGAAAAAAGGACTTGAGTACAGTACTACAGTACTTGAGTAAATGTACTTAGTTACTTCCCACCACTTGGTGTGCTAACTATAAGCTAGCAACACCAAAGCAGCAGCTCAGCAGCAGCAATGCTTTCAGGTATAGTATAGTTAGCTGCTAAGATTAGCCACCACATAACATCCACTTGTTACCAGAGGAATCATCATTATTCCCTTTTAAAGATCCTCCAGCCCAGCTGGAAGCCTGGAAGGTGCTTACCCGTTCTATGTGTCTGTGTTGTTGTTGTTGTTGTGGCGTGCTGGTGGTGGAGGAAGAAGAAGGAGCCTGGTGGTAAAGCTGTTGATCTTCTGTTTTGCTGCTGGGTGAATCGGCAGCATTACAGTCTTTCCAGCATCGGAAGGACAGCAGCAGACTAGGCAACAGAGCCAGTGTTTGTTGCCAGATTCCGCGAGAGAAATAAGCAGCCCGCCAGGCAGGTTACCACCACGAAAACAAGACCAAAAAGAAGCACTTTAAAACCGATATTTGAATGTGATTGCAATTTGTATTAACAGTTGGAGACTTACAAGTACATTTCAAGCACAACTCAATACAAGACTGTTGACAAGACTGACACCATAAAAAGGATTTTCTACTTGTTTACAATAGGGCCCAGCCCCAGTGCCCACCATGTTCATTTCACCAAAACATTACGAGACGTACAAATAGGCCTATTCACTTTTGTATAGCCAAAAGCAGGAAATCATAGTGGAGGTAAAAGGGAAAAGAAAAATATACAAGTAGGGGCGGGGGAATCATATTTTACGGAGGCCAGTTTCGAATTGCAGCCGACCGTAGGTGCCCTTTGAGAGTGGAGTCAAGGGATTTGCATGTCGACTCGGGCGTTCCACATTTTGGTGGCATAGGAGCGAAATTAATTTAGTCCCTTATTTGTACTGAATCTGGGTTGAATAGCAATACACAAGCTCACAAAGCTCTCTCCGTGTGTGTGTGTGTGTGTGTGTGTGTGTGTGTGTGTGTGTGTGTGTGTGTGTGTGTGTGTGTGTGTGTGTGTGTG
>OOFJ01108949.1:0-14545 GCA_900323375.1 Benthosema glaciale
CACACACACACACACACACACACACACACACACACACAAACTAAGGTTATTATAGTTCCCGAAAAAAACTAACTGCAGATAAAGTAACAAAACCTGATGTGAAAACCAACTAAAACTAAAACCAATAAGAGGAAATGTCCTTAATTTTTCAGCTTTGTCAATTTAATTTCATGCATAAGCCTGGTATAGGAATATCTAGCTTCTGATTTTTGTTGTGGTGTCAGTGTCATTATGCCCGCTGTGGTCAAACAAAAGTTGGAAGAGATAGTCCCTACAGGGATTACTTTGAACATGACTGTGTCACACAGATCAGAGCAAGTGCCTTGTAGTGAAAGGTGACAAAATATAATATGGAACATACGAATACACAAATACACATACATGAATCTGCAGACGTCCGTTTGAAAAGCTAACGTAAGAGGCTGCATCTTGTGGGTTGTTGTCGTTGTTGTTGTTGATGATGTTGAAGTCTTTTATAGCTGTTTAGTGGATGGTTGTTGATCTGTTCCAACTGTGAATACGTTTTAAATGGTATGGTGTTTTGTTGAGTTTTCATTACACAAGGCTTTTTCTGAAACCTTTTCTAGGGGACTAGAAAGTACCCTATAAAAAAAAAACTAAAACTGACACTGAGACTAATACAAAATGTAACTAAAACAACAGAACTAGAAAACCTGCTTTAAGGGGGAAAAATGAATTATAAGTAATGAGTTAATTACTTACTTACTGAACATTTTCAAGCTATAATAACCTTGACACATGCACACACACACACACACCTAGCCTACCTACACCGCCTCTCACAGACACAGCTACACTCCTACCCACCCATGTGCTCCGTTGGAAAGGGTGCAGAGCACATTTGCATCGAGACAGTTTGTTCCGACACACAATATCAAGTACACTGATGCCATTGCCGATTTGTTAACTCACTGCCAGTGCGTAAGAGGAGCCTTTCTCCCACTCTCTCTCCGATGCCAAAGGGTGCTCATTCATTTCCACTCCCTGTCATTCTCCAACAAAGAATATACTGTGCTCCACTGCACTCTATTCCATGGTATACGACTACTTTATACTAACTTATGGTGCAAGAGCTAACCAAGCCCTTTAAGTCTGTCTCGTGTGTTGTTTCTCAATGATTTATTTCACCTGCCGACGGAGGAGGGAAGTTTGAGAAGCCGTCCCGCTATGCCAACCAGGCATTACTCAAAGACTGACTTCTTTCACTGACAGCGATGATTTGTGTAGTTGTTCTTATTGGTTGTTGGCTTAAAATATTTATTGCATATTAAAACCCTTATATTGTAGGCTATATAGCTGAGTGATTCCACTTTGGGATAAACTAAGAAAGTTTTGTTGGAGGATTTTGTTTTTGTTTTTATTATTATGATTATTTATTCCTTCTTTTTTTTGTACTCAAAATCAAATAGCGTTGAGAGATTAGCTCGGTTGTTGTAGCATAGCAGCATGCGTTCCTTAATGATCTGAAGATGGCATCAGTGCCCCGACCCCAAGGTTGAGCACCCCTAAGGAACTGTACATGTACGCATGAATACCAGGCGATCTGCAGTCTCACATCAGATGGATATCTAATGTCTGGGGCACGACTATTGAAGAGTTGTTAAGGACCTAACATATGAATCGACCAACCATGGAACTCTTTAGGCCAGCCACAAACTTCCTTCACAGCCCAGCCGATCAGACGCTTACCCGACCTTTTCTCTGGCAAAACGTGGACATGCAATCTTGTAATGCAGACCCTCCGTTCCTGGAAGTGATGCCGTGTGATGGGGGGGTCTGAGCATCAGGCAACATGGGGCTTGCTTTGTCTCTTTCTCTAACGAGAGTTTTATTTTGGAGCTCCAGCAGCGTGTGCGATCCAAATCTCCTGCAACGTGATAATATGTAGCAGTGGTTCACAAATGTCAAGGACCCCCAAATGATTGTGTATTTGGCCACAGACCCCCATCCGAAAAGATTACAACACACAGCATTGTGCTGTGTTGTTAGCTTAACTGAGTTTAGTTTAACTGAGTTCGATGCTGTACTAACTCATTTTGCTGGGGAACAATATAGAGGAAGAGCAGGGTAAGCTACTGTAACAAAGAAAAAAGAGATTTCCAGAGTTCCAGAGTGCCTGATTTCAGCTGCCCACTGTTTAGTATTGAAGCCCAGCAGTGTTCTTTTGTTTTTAAGATGGATGTGGCAGGTTCTGTGTTGATGTAACACAAGTTACACAACCCCAACCCTGCTAGTTTTCTACATTAGGTAATGGGTATTGAACCTAATGTGTGTTCACCCTGTGTCCTTGTCGTTCTAGAAATCTAATCAGGGACTAGTTTGACTCAGGACACAGAGTTCATGCAACTAAAGACCCATGGGAGAATAGCAAAGCAGTCGTATCGGAAGACCAGGGTTGGGAAAATACTGGTCTAATACTGTATACCTCACTGAGAGTGGATGTTAAGCAAAGCTGGCGCAACAGAGATAATATATCAGGATATATCTTGTGTAGGAATAGATGGGTAAGATTCCAACATGTCTGTACTTGGTCCGACAGCTTTGGTTGTCACTGAATTAATGCATCACATTCCCAGTGCCTACGTAGCTCTATATTAGTCACTCTGTATTGGAACGACTGCATCCCAGTTGTGTCCCTATACGGATGCTGCTAATGTTTGGTATGCAGTAGCAGTAACCCCTTAGTCAGTTAATTTATTAATCCTATTATGGTTACAGTTGTGAATTTGGGGTGGGACGATACGGGTAACTCACGATGCGATATCTGTAGCGATATTAGGCCCTTGATGATGATATCATCACAATATACTAGTATATTATTGTAAGAGATTCCATTACAATATATCACGGTAGTGAAAATGAAAAAATAACAAAGGCAAAAATCGGGAATTATGTATTTATTTATTCCAAAATTTTCAATATTTTTTCTCATAAACTAGCCAATAAGTACATGAATCTTGCCACCTGCAACTTTGCAACTTGTCCACAACTTGTCCGTCCACAACAATGGGTAGCCTACTACTACTAGTACTAATTAACCAATATCACGATATTGGGAGGACGATACTACGATATATATATATATATATATATATAGCGGCAATATACATCGCGGTATCGATATATCGTCCCATCCCTATTTTGTCCAAAATATGAATACTACAGTATATTCTGACTGTGGACCTGGCATTTCAATTCATTCCATCATGGACTCGACTATAGTTCCCGAACCAGAGTTGAGCTTATTGTGTCTCCAAGACCTCAGGAGCCAAGATGACTTGTGAATGAGATGAGCATATCAAAACCATGACTGTTTCTTAATTATTGTTGATTATTTTTTTATTGTTATCTTCTCCGTTCTACTCCTCCTCTCCCTTCTGCTTGTTTCCTCTTTGTGTTGCTCTATTAAGTGCTGTGAAGCAGGATGCCGAGAGCTCGGCGTCTGAATGCTGCAATGTACTGTAATGGGATGAGCTTGTTTCTATATATGTGTTCGAACGCTGCCTTGCGCCGGCCGGGCAACGTCTCTAGACCTGCTCGAGAGGACACTGACCGTCACATTCTTTGACATCACACGTGGACAGGTCTTGCCATATTAGTCTTACAAGTAGCTTTACCATATTATAAGTGTATAAGTATGTTAGTCACACCATTATACCAGTGGTTCCCAAACTTTTTAGCTCGAGACGGGGAGGTGTTTTCCCCCGGGACACCAAAGTAGTGAATTCCCTATACTTCTTCAACATTTGTTTTGTTAATTTATGGAATTTCTTTGATTTGTTTTAGTTTTTTCTTTGCTTTCTTCATTACATTTTCTGGGGGAAAAAATCATTACATTTTGAAAAAAAAATTTTTTTAATGTTTTTTAGATCATAATAATTAAGAACAAAATGTAGGAAAGAAAAAAACAAAGGGACCCATGATATTGTGTCTGCGTCCCCCCATAAATGGGCCCCGACCCACTGTTTGGGAACCAGTGTCATATAGCATACAGACAACTGAAGTGTCCTCTCGACCAGTCCCTCTTCGGTGACTTGCTTGCCGGCGTTATAAAGTGTTCAGGTTATGCCTGTGTCTTATCAGAGTCGCGTGTTGACGTGTTAAATCCCTGGGGTCCCACGTCGTGTCCCTGGGGGGGTCTCTCTGATTGTGCTTTAATACACAATTTACTCTTTTTTTTTGTGAAACCCGACTAGCCTGAATCAATTTTGTATACATTTGTACACTATTACTAGTTACTGTATAAAAGAGAGAGAGAGAGAGAGAGAGAGAGAGAGAGAGAGAGAGAAAAGACAAAAGCAGAGATAATGTTTATAACAATGTGTTGATGATTGTGCAAATCTGATATATTCACAATAAAAGTGTTGTATTGTTATGAGCTGATGTGTGCTTTATTTTTTATTTGTTTTATGTATGTATGTATGTATGTATGTATGTATGTATGTATGTATGTATGTATGTATGTATGTATGTATGTATGTATGTATGTATGTATGTGCGTGCATGCGATGGCTGTGCTAAAAATAATTTGATGGTCATTAAACAAAAAATGTGGAATATTTTATTCCATTCTGTCATTTCAGCTTCCACTGGGTCCAAGAGCGAGGTCAGGGTTCATGCCAAACATGTCATAATATCCTTCCTATATTCATAGCAAAACAACATCCCAGCTGAATGCAGGGCATCTGAGTTTATCTCAGCTCTTGTTTATTTCAAAAACACACTTTTCCCCCAAATTCCCCTCTCTCTCCCTCTCTCTCTCTTTCTCTCTCTCTCTCTCTCTCTCTCTCTCTCTCTCTCTCTCTCTCTCTCTCTCTCTCTCTCTCTCTCTCTCTCTCACTTTTGTGTGTGCGCCTGAACAATGTTCACAGTGCATTCCTTTTTTTTTAATCAGAATGTTTTGCCTCCGATTTTTGTAACCCATTTTTTTCCCGCCCAGTGTCAGTCTAATGTAATCCTTGGTGCTATACGCTCACTCTGCCAACCTGGGGAGAGCAACGGATTGACCTCATGCTTCCTTCAATGCATGAGGAATGTGTGGAACAAGATATTCCAATCAGTTCCTTTCCCCTCCATCAGGCGATAGTGTTATTTTACTCAAACGTGAGGTTCTTATTTGATTGTTTAAAGAAAATACTGAGAGTTCACGACAACACTGCAGATGTACAACTGCATCTTTGCTATCCTGAGTATCCTCGACGAAAATGCTGAGAGTCAAACTACATCCAAACTGTATTATCCTATTGTCTTCACTTCAGTTATATAATGCGACTGCCATATTAAGCCATTCTATAATGTCGTATGAACCAACGTCATTAGAGCATGAAGTTTGCCAAGATAAGAAAGGCATGCACATAAACACACATGCGCTATACACCCATCCAGGCCCACCCAGAAGCATGCCAAATTGCTGGGTCTTCAGCTTTAAAAGAACCATGAAATAGTTATTTCCTCTTTGCAGAGGTCCTGCCCGAAAATGTCTCCATCTCGCTCTGACGCACAAGTGCATGCAAGTTTGTACAACAATACTTGGGCAAAGCAATTGATTCCCACTGGTGGCATTCTTTCCCCAAGCCTAGTAAATACGACCATGATACTATTAATACATGCCTAATCTTGATCCTTATGGCGTTATACTCAATGTAACACAAATTCCAATTTGAGCACCCTCAACCTAATGTAAACCCTTAGGTAAAAAGGATAGTTGCCTCTTGCAAGAAGAGAACTCACTCAAGTACACAGATGCATGCACGCACGCACGCACGCACGCACGCACGCACACACGCACGCACACACACACACACACACACACACACACACACACACACACCCCTCAAACACACATAACTAACTATTTCATAGAGAGTTAGGACACGGGGGCACCCTGCAGATTAAAGGCCCGGCTATATGTGCAGTGACACAGCATGTCAGTGTGTACCGACGCAGCTCTCATCACCGCGCTTGTGATCCTGTGATGCCTCCGTGAGGGTTATTCACCCGGACAGGGCCTGCCATCTCCTGCCCCCTTGAGCTCGACAGCGGAAAGCCAGATGTCATCGCCGCAGTCCCGGTCTATGATGGAGGGGGTGGGGGCCGGGTAGCTGTATTTGTGTGCTCTTTACTCAATGGTATTTTTGTTTATTTGACGGTAATCTGGGGATCAATATGACCACAGCTCTGAGTGGAAGCTTTAGAGGGTTCTTTTTTTGTTGTTCTTGGAGATGGTTGAAGGCTGGGAGGTCTCCGTATGTGTGTTACATAGGCATCTTCTGGAGGGACGGCTGTAACGGGATACCCTTGTAAGTGGGGACGAGGTCGTAGCCTTTAACATGCCAGGCTTAAGAAGTTACAGGCCTTGGAAGAGGCACAGACACTTTCTACGGCACTTCTTCTTTTTTCTTTTTTTTTTACTCCAACGTACTATAGCCTGAGGGCATTCAATGTGTCAAAGGCTTAATGGTGGATCAAAAGTGTCGGAACAGGACATTGATCCATAATATTGCGTCTGATTGTTGTTTCTCGCGTTCAGATGAATTCATTCATGCACTGTTTTGCTGTCAACCAAAGTAATTTACAGTACACCAAGTCTTGTCCCTGTTTTTATTTTTGTTTTGTTTAAAACACAGCTGCCAAATTATAACCGTCCTTCAATCACTGCTTTGATATTTCTCTATTATGTATCATCCTTTTGGTACATAAACTCAATGTTGTTGAATGTTTTCATAGATCAAATGCATTTATTTTTCCTAAACTTTCTGCCCCCCCACATGGATGTTTTTGCTTTCATGGTAACCCAAAGATCTAGTGCTGGATGACTAACTGGTGAGCAAGTAAAATTCAAATATTTGTGGCTTGCATGTCCACTTATCTCTGTGTTGGGAAAGGCATACACACAAATGACTGGTAACAACAAATTGAGCCACAATTGGACAAATCAATCAAGTTGCCATGGAACATAATGACCCTCCTGAGTCCTGATTACATGACATAAGAGACGTTTTACATCAACGTTGCCTTCCAGACTTCAGCTTCAGGGTGTCTGGTTGGGACATGGGCTTCATTAATCAGCCACCTCTAAAGTTCACGGACGCTGTTTGGATAGTGTTGTTACATCCTGTTACGTAGGCTGCATCCAGCGAACGAAGTTTTTCGGAATGCATGCAATTGCCTCTTGATGACGCATATACTGTACGCACCCCCAAAATAGACAAGAGAGAGATTGAAAACCAAAAATAACCCTTTTTGTGTCGCCGTCGGCATTAAATCGAGCGACCACCCTCTCAGCAGCCTCACGGTCACGGCAGCTGCAGGGTGATCAACCCCTAGCCTGTATAAACTTCCCTCAGGATGGTACACCCTAATTTGGTTGACCTTTGCTCCAGCGTTTTTTTAATTGGCGTCATTAGTTTTTCCATTAGTTAAAGTAGAAGAACCTTCCCGGCAAACCATGTCAGAGGTTGCGCCCTCTGCCTGACCTTACAACAGAGCGGGGACAAGGCTATCAGGTTCGTCGGGGGCCATCGGGGTCTATGGTGCGCGTGACTCTAAAAATAAATACGGAGAGACACAAACTCCCGTAAACTGCATTAATATGCTGCAGCATCAGCGCAACAATAGCTGTTTCCTATAGGTGTCAATGACCCCAGGCAGTACGTGCCTCGGTACAGACATGTTTCCATCTGCGAGATAGACCTGGGTCAAACGGTACATGCATAATTTGATTCCAGTTGATTTGCACTATCTATCTGCACATAGGCCTAGTTATTATTTTGTGTATATTTCTGCTCACAAGATGGATGCTGGCATATCTGACACTTTCATTGTGCGATCGTGACTTCTTGTCCATGTATGTATTTTTTTTTCCCCCCCCGTTGAGCGTTTTCATTTATTACATGCAGTAATGCTATTCCTTCTTTTGTGGTCTCTCTTTGTGTTTGTTCTGCTACACTGGCTGCTGTAACATCTGAATTGCCTTCAGCGACAAATTTCATCTCAGTTTCATCTCATCTGATCTCTTATTCCGAGTGAGTGGTTTATTGCATTAAGGCAATCTAAATAATGCACAGGAAAGTAAGGCAAAGAGACACAGACACTTTGCTGTGGTGCTTCTTTTTTCTCTTCCTTCATCTCTTTCTTCTTCTTCTTTTTCTTTTCTCTTTTTTTTACTGAAACGTCTTATGTGACAAATCCAACTAATATGGCACTTAAGCGGACTGAAACTTCTCGATTCTATCATCTGATAGCCCTAGCCTACAAAACACACCCAACACTCACTTGGCATAGATGTTCAGGAAATACCACAGGCTTTTTCAAAGCCATAAACATGACCACACACTTATCTGCTCCCACCCCACATGGTAAGTTGTAAGTACCCTCTCTTTCTCTCTCTCTCTCTCTCTCTCTCTCTCTCTCTCTCTCTCTCTCTGTGTGTGTGTGTGTGTGTGGGTTCCTGTCATGATTGGCAGGCATAACACAGGGAAACGCTCTCCAGGTGAATGGTCTCGCTGGGACACATTCCATTCCAGCTGAGAATGAGCTTGATTTGTGGATTTTCTCCCTTGTTTGGAATGGGGCCTAACTCAATTTAACTGGTAACATGAGGTGTTAGGTTGGTTTTGCCTGTGTGCGTGCGTGCGTGCGTGCGTGCGTGCGTGTGTGCGTGTGTGCGTTGACACCATGCATTAAGGATATGGAACATGTCATGTTATACAAGGGTTTTGTTCAAATGAAAGGACAGTGAGTGCATTCTATGGCAGCACCTTCGGAGGTATGAATGAAACCTTGAAACAG
Organism: Benthosema glaciale; assembly: GCA_900323375.1. Lineage (NCBI taxonomy): Eukaryota > Metazoa > Chordata > Actinopteri > Myctophiformes > Myctophidae > Benthosema > Benthosema glaciale. The sequence continues at coordinate 8,812 of OOFJ01108949.1, forward strand.
CACCATAATACGTGTGCCATTACTTGCCTCAATACTGTACTAATAGTGGTTAGTTTCTCGAGGCTTGAGGCTTTCTTTTTTTTTCTTTATTTCCTTTATTTTCTGACGATGGGTTCACAGATTGAATAGTGGTAGAACCATTTAGAGGTGCCTAAACTAAGGTGACGGTGAAGACTAAGAGCCAACAGGTTCTTTGTACAATGTTACAATTTACAATTCACACATCTAGACACTCTTAATCCAGAGCCAGAACAAAAAAGCATGGCAATACATCATATGCATGGCAGCGCAGCGGTAGCGTCACCCCAAAGAACTGCAGAAGAACCACTCTATAACATAGAACGAATTAGACCATTCTTCACGCAGGAGTCAGCCCAGCTCCTCATCCAGACAGCAGTCATGTCAAAACTTGACTACTGTGAGGCACCATTCACACCTGGAACTAACTCAGCTCACTCAGAGCTCAGCTCACTGAGAGCTCACAATGCATTTCCAATGGGAGTAACATGGTTTGGAGACTCAAACTTGTGTCTTAATTGTGTCTTGTGTCTTCAAGTTCAAATCATGTGACTCCCATTGGAAATGCATTGTGAGCTCTGATTGAGCTGAGCTCTGAGTGAGCTAAGTGAGTTCCAGGTGTGAATAGCGCCTTACTCCCTCCTACCGGCATGCACACTTAATCCTCTTCAACTGCCAAAATGCTGCAGCTCGCTTGGTCTTTAACAAGCCAAATATACTCACATGTCACTCCTCTTCTCCGCTCCCTCCATTGGTAGAAAACTCTGATGCTGGCATTCAAAGCAACCAAAGGTATGGCACCGCCATATCTTGCAAGTCGGATCGCACACTACAAACCCTCCCGAGCGCTCAGATCAGCCAACGTAGGAAGCTGGAAGTACCCTTGCTAAAAATGCTGGGACAATGCTCCACGTGTCCCAAGCTCTTCTCCCTTCTGGCTCCAAAACTATGGAATGCACTTCAAAATCCATCTTAGCCCATAGCCCATAGCAGTGAAAGAGTAATCTGCTTCCATCTGAAAAACACAGAAATATGGGAAGGTCTCGTGACATCATGTGACATGATCAGGCATGAGGATCCCTGATGCCCTGATAGTAAATGCGACCTGCTGTCGCAATAATATACCGTAGCAGTAGTGGTTCAGACAGGGCCTCCCGCATTTCTTTCTCACGTTGTGCTCCCCTTTGCCTTCTGCATTATCTGCTGGAGCAGGTTCCACTGCACGTCAGCTGAACTCCAAGGGAGGACGTTGCACTTGGCGTCCATCATGTCCAGCAGCTCAGAGAGCCGTACACATTTCCAAGTGGCTGTGCCGTGCAGATGGGAGCCGAAGTGGAACGAGCGCTTACAGGTGGCCGTGTCACTGGACTGGAGGAGGTTGCGGAGCTCCTCCATCGTCATGTCAGCATGCCCGTTTGCATGCAGGTTGACAAAGCCCTTTCCGGTCAATTCACCATTTGTCAACCTTCTGATTGGTCACAGACTGACTAACCAGCAGGCTCGCCTTGTTCCGCCATGGTTCCGCCTTGTTTATGTTGAATTTGCTAAAACATAATTTTTTGGAAAAAAAACTAAAAACAAACATGATATGCCCACTAGTCACCATGCTGCACCTGTGATGTTCCTTTTTACTGACACCAAGTTTAAAATAAGAATTGAATGCACAGAATATCAATACGAAGCAACTGAAAAACACCTTATTTCATTGGTAGCAGATGGAGAGAAAGGAAAGATTTTTGTCCAACCACAAAACAGCAACCAATGGGTGCGAAGAGGGGCACATCCATGGACGGGACTTGACAAAGCTAAACCAAACCATACTAACAGTAATGATGGTGTGACTGAACAAATGATCCATCTTGTTGCTTGTTTAGTGTAATACCCTGTGTGTGTTTTGTGTTATGTTTCTGTGTTTGCCTGTTTTGTGTTTAGTTTTTGTTTCTTTGTTTTTTGTTAGTTTTTTGTTGTTTTTTATTTATTTTGTACTGTTGTACATGAGGACCCTATCGAAAACGAGATATTGTATCTCAAGAGGCATTACAAAATAAAGAATTTCAAACAAACAACAACAAAGTGGTGAATTCCATATGTTGATCCTTCCCCATCCATCCTTCACTGCTGTAACGAGCTGGAACGAGCAATGGTCCAATTCAACATCCACGCTAACCGAGTTATCAATTCTCCTTCAATCAATCCTCCTGGGTTCGACAGACTTCGCTCTGGGGTATTTATTTATAAGACCGAACTCTATCTGCATATGATTGGAGCGTGCTGCCACTGATCTCTGTGTGAATGTGGAAAACCACAGACTGTTGAACACATCATCGATGTTTGCCCAACCGTCAAATCTTCACCACATGGAGTCAGCGGCCTGATTGAACTGCATGACGATACCACTTCTTGGCCTAATTGCCTGTTTAGCCCTTCACGATAGAACAAACAAGTTTGAAGATCATTTTCAGACTCCTTGTGTTGTCTGACAAATGCTTAAGTTGGACCCCTTCATACGCTTATTCCATTTCTATTCCATTTCTATTCTCTTTATCCAACCTGCTTCCAACATTAAACTCAGATTAAGTGTTATACAGAAATGAGAGAGCAGGCACATAATGACATGATTATATGGGCACGCATTTCCTAAGAATGATGACTCAATCGGGCAAGCTTTCTTGAAATTCTAATTAACTCCCTTTTATGTGTAATTTCTTAACCTCGATCAGACTTCCCAGTAACTGACATAATTGACGCAGTTCAACGGAACAGTTTACAAAACTTCTGTGGAAGAAAATACATACAAAATCTTCACTTCGCTACATTACTAAATGCATGGTCAGGGACCACATGCAACACCTTCACGGACCACCAGTGGTCCATGGACCACCAGTTGAAAACCACTGCGGCTTAATAGACACTTAGACAGACATGCCTTTAATAGGTAGTATTTTGTTTTGTCGCATGTCAGTGTTTTATAATAAACGGAACACTGATAAAAAGCTGTGTGCACTGTGCAGACGTTTTAGCAAGGTGGATGTGCGCAACCCACATGTTTTGAAGACAGCAGACAACAATCCTTTAAACGGTTGATATTCGGTGTGCACATCTTCCCGTTCAACTCTACATGCAAACACCGACACGTAGCTACAACAACCCACATGAAGACAGGCGAGAGATACACAGAGTGAGGGAGGGAGAACGATGCGATGAGTCACCTGGTGGTGGTTACAGGCACACGGCATTAATCAGTCTGCTGTATTGTGCCACCGGCGGCAACTGTGTTGCAAAGGCCCTCACGTGAAAAAAAGACAGTTGTGCATGTTTGTTGTGCGTGCGTGCGTGCGTGCGTGCGTGCGTGCGTGCGTGCACAAGTGCACAAGTGCACGTGTGCACGTGTACGTGTGTGTGTGAGTGTGTGTGCGTGTGCTTGTGCACATCCCCTGGACAGGGTAGTAAATCACAGAAAACCAGCCACTGCAATGGTGTTCAATTCTTCAATCTGCAAGGACTATTATGCAAAACAGACTTTCCATTTTTCCAATTAGAGCAAGGCCAGAGGTGTTATGTTGTGGGCCGTTAGGTGCTGGATTCCAGCTCCAACCTGGTGTCAAGGTGGACATAAACAGGACAAATTTGTGATCCAGTTTGTGAAAAGCAAGCAGAAAAAGAAAAGAAAAAAAGGCTTTTGTTTTGTATTTTACCTCCTAGTGCCTGGAAATAAAATATAAATTATCGTAATATCGTACACAGCGGTGAAAATGATTGTAACAAGAGAGGGAGACCTTCCAAAGGTCAGTGCATGAATAGGAAGTCATGGGTGGAATTCAAGTGAAAGCTGAATTGGTATTTTAATGACAAATCTTCAAAGGAAGATGAATGGAGGGAGCCTCTGAGGTATGTGTGGAGAAAGTTCATATTTTTACCAGTGGGAAAGACTCAAACAAACACTCAAGAAATCAGGCCTGATTCCCTGGTTCCCTGATTCATTTCTTTCTCTTCTCTATCCTAGCCATTTGGGGCTTTCTTCAAAACATTTTTTTCCCCTAAAACTGCTGCTGATTGTGTCGTTGTGATATTCTGCACCACTACAATTGGCTTCCAACATTTGCAGGCAATCCTATTTTACCGAAGGGAAAAAATAAAAATGTAAAAAAAGAATATCATAAACTCAACCCAAAATTGGAATCGCACACAAGGGTCCTTAGTGGAGCACAACTGGGGCAGCAAAAGATTCTCTGTATTTCAGAGGAACGTTATTTCCTCACGGCCTTGCGGCTGCAACCCATGGCTTTTACACAGCTGTGTGTATGCCACCCGACTGGCAGAGATATGCGCTCATGAACTTACAGATGTCAGTTCAGTTAGCAGCTCAACAACTTCTTTATCTATCCCCTCCAGCCCCCCTTTCTCTATTTATATTCCCTTTCCCTCTCTCTTTCTCTGTCTCTGTCTCTCTGCTAAAACCCTTTGACCTATCACGCATTCTTCGTATTGATCTATCTATGAATAACTATCTGACTCCCATTTTCCCCTGTTCCATGTTTCATCCACTTTAAACCCCCTCCCCCTGCTGTTGTCTCTGTCTTCTCTATCTTGTGTCACTGTTGGCTCCCCAGGGACATTCTGTCAGCAGAATATACCTTTGACCATTAAGTCAAACACTATCTTGTCTGTGTGGGCCTTGTTGAAGCCCCTTTTTTCCCACGTCTGGCAATGTTTGTATAGTAAATAGTACTAATTAGATAGCCCATAATTAAGATTAATATGCGTGTCTGCTGTTTAGTGTCTACGAACGTAGACACCAGCAATTACACAAACTGCTCGCAATCAAACTCCATCCACATTCAACTCAATACTCAATTCGTTCAAAATGGAATGACCTTTATGAGGGACTCAGCATTGACATCTGGGACAGATTTATATTGTATTGAGCGAGTGCTCTATTTCTTTGTTCCGAGATGAGGAGTGAGGAGAGGGAGAGAAAAGGGTATAGAAAAACATATTTATTTGAAGTACTTGGTTATTGACTGTCTTGAAAAATCTCTTGTCTTGTAAGAATGTTGTGAAGCTATATAGTTGTGTCTGCAACAGCAGCAACAGTTGTCAATATCCATTTTGCAGTTCTGATGCAAAGACACGGGATCCAATGCCTCTGTCATATACATTATGTGGGTTAAATAGGGTAGGTACCCCCTCCCCCCCACACAATAGATAATTGACACTGGGTGAAAAAATGGGTTGCAAAATCTTTGGATCAAAATTATAAAGAAAAAAAAAAGATACCATAGAATATATATGTGACATTACAGAAGGAAAGCGTGATTCTTCCCATGACAGAAATGACAAGTTCCATTTTCAACCGCTTATCTGTAGTTGCTCCACCATAGCAACATTAGTAACTTCATTCTGGGGGATCCCGAGACGTTCCCGGGCAGATTTGGGAAATATAATTCCTCCAACTCATCCTTTGTCAGTCTGGGGTTCTCCTTCCAGTGGGGCATGCATCGAGGACCTCCCTATAGGGAGATGCTCAAGAGACATTCTAGATGCATGAACCACCTAAGCTGTCTCCTTTCGAAGCAGAAACTCTACACCGAGTGTCTCTCACATGACTGAACTTATCACCCTATCTCTAAAGCAGGGGTTCTCAACGTTTTTGGCTGGGGACCCCCGAAAATGCTTTGGCCATGTCTCGGGACCCCTGCCACGCCCCCCTCCCCAC
>OOFJ01108953.1:0-10165 GCA_900323375.1 Benthosema glaciale
TCATACCGTAATACCCCAGACAGAAATGAGAACCAAGAGACATATACAGCTCCATTAGAACTTCACCACCTTCAACCACATGTCCCTACTTGGGGTATATCCTTATAATCAAATAGTTAAAATAGTGAAAAAAATCACATGTACATGTACATATACAGGTGCAGGTGCATACGGCGGGCATACTTTGTTGTATTGTATGCACTTCACTGTAAATCGGACGCAAGAAGGCTTGAAAGCTTATTTCCATTATGATCCTGAAGTATACAGAGACGAAGTGGTTAAATATAAACAGACATCTGTAGAGGACATTTAACCTCGCCTAGTTGTCTTACGGAAGAATATCAACCACATAACTATAATATCCACTAAGTTGAGATAATAATTATTTGACTAGGTTCCCCTACAGTATTTTCTTCTGCAAAATAGCTGGTCTACAAACACACAAGCGCATTGCGACCCGTGTCGACGCACTGTGAACTTTGCAATAGCGATACTAGTAATAATATTAATTAGTTATGCCAGTGGTTCTCTGAGGGTCCAATAAGCCTCAGGGTTTCTTGGAGGGGATTCTTCAACGGATCTCTTGTAATGTATATAACAATGTATTGTTGTCTTTTAACAGCAAAACCTCAAGAGTCTGCGTAGTTTGGATCTGTTTAACTGTGAGATCACCACGCTGGAGGAGTACAGAGAGTCTGTGTTTGAACTGCTGCCTCAGGTCACGTACCTGGACGGCTTCGACCAGGAAGACAACGAAGCTCCCGATTCAGAAGCCGAAGACGATGGTACGCTGTGTGTGTGTGTGTGCGTGCGTGCGTGCGTGCGTTAGAGGGTGCAAGACCCATCTCTATACTCACTTGGTGTGATCCATTGTTTTCTATTTACACCAAACAATCTTTGCCAAAAATAGCTGCATAGCATAGCTCTTAATAATAATAATAATAATAATAATAATAATAATATAACTATTTTAGAAAGCAGAAAATGGATGAGCTGTTTTAGCTATTTATTTTATACAAAATAGTGGATAATCAGACTATTCACGGGGGAAAAGTTGTTTAATTAAAAAAAAGAACCATAAAGAATAGTCGCTAAGAACATACAGTAATTGATAGTTGCAGAACGTTTAAATTTTCGTGCATGTGCTCATTATTGTGTGCGTGCGTGCGCTCGCGTTGTTTTCCAGACGACGACGAAGATGGCGAGGAAGGGGCAGGGCGTGGGTCGTTTGACGAGGACGATGAAGATGAGGAGGAGGAGGAGGAGGGGTCTGAGGGAGCAGAGGTGGGACTGCCCTATCTGATGAAAAAACGGGGAGCTCAGGTGGGAGAAAAAAACCCACCACCGATGACCATCCTGGAGGTCAACGGTCAAACCCTTCACTCATTCATAGTTCCCTGACCTGTACTCGGTGTCTGGTTAACTGGTTGAGTTTAACTCCTTTTTAGTTGTGGTGAACTTATTTAATTTTATTTAACCCATTTTATTTAGCTAATTTAATGTAACTAGTTCTGTTAACTTGTTTTATTGAACTCATTTAACTAGTTGGACTTAACTTGTTTTATTTAATTCCTTTTGTTTAGCCTAACATCTTATTAAAAACAGCTTTTATTTATCCAATCTAATTTTATGAAATTACTGTAGCCAGTCTTATAGCCTAATTTATCTTATTTGGCTCTTTTTATTTAATCAAACTCAAACTAGTTTTATGGACAATTTGAATCGATGATATAACATTGATATAAAACTAATAACTATGTAAAATAAATGTCATGGTAATATTTCTTTAAACCCTCAAAAAATATGTTTTCATGGTGAATAATAGCAACTTAAAGTACACTATGTATTATGTTAGTTCTATTGTATTCAAGCCGTAACCCAATTAATTGATCGATTGATTGATTGATTGATTGATTGTTTAAATACACTAAACTTAGCATCTTGTCAGTTGCTGCGTTAAGTGGTCAGATGGGTGGGCCCTGATTCCGGGAAAATGTTGGGAACCACAGATCTAAAGAGTAACCCTAATGCTCAGCTTAATTTGAAGCTTAAACAAGAGTGGTATAATAAATATAATTGATAATAATGTACAATAGTTTACTACAACTGACATGATTTTGGGACAGTGTATCGATGCATTCAGTTACAGGTGTAGCATTATACATAAATAACATGATCTGAAACAACAAAACAAAACTAACTACTATACTTAACTAAACAAGTTGCTGAGTTTGAATGGAAGTGGATTGGCCGTTTGACCCCAGGACTGAGAGGTGGGTTGACCTGGTTTGGCTCCAATATGGTCGTCTCAGACAAACTGTCACACACAACTATTCAGAAAATGTACAGCTAGTCTGTCTGTCTGTCTGTCTGTCTGTCTGTCTGTCTGTTCGTTCGTTCGTTCTATCCTATCCTTTTATAAAAATCACATTGAAGTTCTCTTCTCCGTTATCTGCTCAATAAAGCATATCAATGTTTTTAGGGTTAGGATTAATATTACCGATGAGTACATTTACTCGTCTTTCTCATCCATTCCTCGGTAGTCCCACCTCATGGTCTACCTACCCTGATGATTGACAGTTGTCTGAGGCATTTTGATTGGAGTAAAACTTGGTCAATGACTGTTAGTGTGAGTCGTTGTTGTGGTGTTGTTCATAGGACTAGTCTAGTTGTCACCCCATCCACAATATGAAGAGTTTTGTTCCCAAACAAGAGTTGAGCAAAGTGACTACTTTGCTAAATACTCGATAAATTCAAATTAATTGAATGAATAACGTTTCTTTAATAAGAGACACCAGCTGTAATAGTTAAATGTAATGATTGATGCCAGTCAAAAATGTAGTGATTGATTTCATGAATAGTTTACTAGTGCATATATCAAAAAGAAAAGTACGCACATCTCTAAAAAAAAAAACGTACAGGTGCTGAACCAAAAAGAAATACGTACAAGAGAAAGAGCGTAGTAGTATTTATGGTGACACCATAAATAAATACCTGGGAGATACTACGCAGTGTGCGGACCTCTACTTCTTTCTCTAGTTTACTAGTGCATTCGAAGAAAAAATAATAATATAAAAAGGTAAATCTAAACAGTTAATTCCTCAGTGTTAATTGGAGCGTGTGCAAATGGAACCGAGTGGAGTTTTAGACTGCTGGCCTGGCCTCACAGGAGGAGCCTCGCTGTAAAAACATTACACCATGGAACTTTAATGAGAGCAGATGATGTCTGCCTCATGCTTGTCTCTTATTAAACTGTAATTAAATGTCCAGCAACCAGAGGGAAGGGAATGATTTGGAACACAACTCTTCATTCACAGTAGTTAGAACACATATATGTGTACATCCTCCCTCCCTCCCCCTCTCTCTTTCTTTCTTTCTTTCTTTCTTTCTTTCTTTCTTTCTTTCTTTCTTTCTTTCTTTCTTTGGTGATTTTTCTCATTTTATGTTAAAGGTGCTGTGAATGATTACAGATGATTATACTGTATTTATTTGTTTAGTGTTAAAGTATTAAATAGCTCTGTATTCTGATAGTAATCGTGTATAAAGTGTTTGTTTACTAAAAGGACGAGGAGTCTCCAGCTTTTTAGTGAGCGGAAAATACATTTCCCGTTTTTCAGGATAACAATTTCATCCAATCATGGTTCTTTCTCCTGATTGGATAACATTATCTGTAACCCACCTGTAATTACACATTATATGATATTCAATCATTACTGTCAGAATATAGCTTTAACCTTTTATAACAATTTAACTTTAACCTAGAAATATCACTTACAGCGCCTTTTTTAAGTGCAAATAAAAAATAAATAAACTCACATTTGTCTGCCACCCTCTCTCTATCTCTCTCTCTCTCTCTCTCTCTCTCTCTCTCTCTCTCTCTCTCTCAGGATGACGATGATGAGGATGAGTTCGGAGAGGAGGAAGAAGAGGGTGAGTGTATACGTTATAATTACAGAGAAAAAATAAATGTGTGTAAAAGTGTTTGATATAATCGATAGTGTGTCTGCCATAAAAATGCTATTGGCATCGTATCGTCTCAAAATAATCCTGATTATTTTCACGGATATTGATGACACAATAATAATCGATGGACGTCGGTGGCTTTGGACTAGCAGAGTAGCCTGTCTGTCTCTTTAAGAGCGTCAACTGTTATTGGGGAGTGGGGCTTACCATCTACTTTCACTAGCAAAACAAAAATGAAAAAAATCAGCAATGAGTTCAATATAAATATAATGTAGTGTACAGTATATTATATATACAAACATTGTGATTGGTTGAGTCAGACCAATTCTCACGTTGCGATTGGCCGGTTTTGTTTCTTCAGACGAGAAGGCGGCGGGCGTCCGAGGAGAGAAGAGGAAGCGAGACGCGGAAGACGAGGGCGAGGATGATGATGACGACGACGACGACGAAGACGACTAGTCCCGCCCGTCCGTCTGTCTGTCCCGTTCTTCTGTCCATCTCAGCGTCAAACCTCTGGACCCCCCCACCCCCCAACCCCGAACCCTCAGCTAGAGCACTGGTTCTCGACGTGGGGTCCGGGGACCACCAGCGGTCCGTATGGACCCTTAAACGGGTCTGTACTCAAGTTAAATGAACACTGAAGATTTTATAGTATATATTGGGCTTTTCCGGTATAGTAGGTTAGTTACAGTGCTTCTCAACTGGACCCCCAGTTTGACATGCCATGGACCTCCATTTTATGTTTATTTTTTTAAATCTCGGGGACACCTGATAATCTGCTCTGGAATAATAATCCTCAGTGTTAATTTAACCTCACAAGTGGAACCAAATGGAACCGTAAGGGTGTACCACTGATCTGGGGTTACAGATCCGTAAGGGTCCATTTTGGACCGCCGGTGGTCCCCGGACCGGACATCGAGAACCACCAAGTTAAGAGAATAATAATAATACAAACAGTAACTATAGCAACAAGTACAACAACTGTCTCCATTACCAACAGCAAACGACAACTATAACAACAACAACAGCAGCAGCTACTAGAAGCAGCACCAGCGATGACATCGAAATAAAAACGACCACTCCGAAGAGCGACCGCTTTAGGGCAACAGGAGGACGGACAAGCAACATCGACCGATATGTCACATTTAGGAATTTACCACGCAAACTAGGGAGATTTGACCAGCCATGCATTCATTCCCCCTCCCCCCCACCGGTTGAAGAACTCTCGGTGTGTCTCTTCTGAACCATCATCACTCACGCGACCAGCCCGAGACCCCTGAGCCTGACTGGTTGAATTCCCCGCAGCGAAACGCTGGTTTAGTGTCAGTTCAGTCTGCTACATGAAAGCATTGAGGGTCCACGCGTGTTCAGGTTTTCATTACACTACATGTCACCAATCAATTTGTTGTTGTAGGACCGAGTGAAGACCCACTGTACATCAGACAGAACCATCTCACCCCTCCATCCTCATACGGGCGTACGTTACACACGGGGAGCGTTGAACGTCGCACAGATCAACCACAGGTCTGCTACAGGTCTGCTCAAGAGGGGGCGCGACAACGCGAGCGCTAACAGAATCCAGGTCTGGTGAACCGGTCCCGTGACAAATTCACGGGACCGTGCTTGCGTAAAAACGCTTGCGTTGTTGCCCCTCGATTTCTCAGCACAAAACGCAGGTCTCATTGAAAATGAACTAGAGGCGCGTTTTAACGCTCCTCGTGTGTAACGCCCTTTATTTTACTTTCTTGAGGACACGGGTATCGGCGGGTACGCAGCCGATTTTTAATCCCTTTCAACCCGGTGTCCCTACGTTGGACATTTGATTGTAGGCCAAAGGTTTCACCAATTTGGCAAATCTACAAGAAAAAAATACCTGTAGAACAGCTTTTATTTTATTTTATTCTTTTACGTTTTTCTTTTTAAATTGTTTATACAAAATATCAGTTAAAAATATCAGTAATAATCGCTAATCATAAAATCAGGATCGGACCCAAAAATGTGGCATCGATCGGTCGGGCTTTACTTCACATTTCATTTATCCAATGAAGTTCTGAACATCGCATCAGACCCCTCTGTTCCATCCGACAGTCCAACTACAGATGATAATGATAGTTATAATATACCCCATTTTGTGTGTGTGTTTTTAAATTGTCATAGGGAGTTTTACGGGGTGGGGGGTGGGGGGTGTTGTTTGTAGTTGGATAGGAGAGCTTTGCAGGTCAGCTTGCACGCGCGTCCCCTCTGTAACCCGGAATTACACATCAAAGAATTACAATATCTTGATTCAGGTTCAGCTTTCAACCGTAAGAAAGTCTTCACCGTGGCCCGCCGCCATTCTTGCTGCGACTTCTCCCCGTTTGCTATTCAGCTCCGCCCACAAGAGGAGGCGTTTGGAATATATTACCCTTGCCGTACCGGCGCAGGACAACAAGGAAGGCTGCCCACTGTAGGAACACTGTAGATGACCGTTTTAGCTAATCCACTGTAACGTTTATTTTTTTATTTTATTTTGTATTATTTAGTTCATCCTGTCCTCTCCACGTCTCATTATGAGATCATCAGCCCTGTCCGGTCGATCGAAGACGAAACACGCTTAGTGTGTGACTTTCTTTTCCAAAACAACCACCTGTATAATAATCTCCTCATGCAATAATAAGCTGTTTGTGTAGGAACCTTCGTATGTTAGGAGCTCTTGCTTGTTACTGTCAGAGCAACAACAAAACAAAAGTCGATTGAATAGTGGTTCCAGATGACCTGGCGTCCCCCGGTGTGCTATCAGATAATAAACTTCAGTTTTAGGAGTGTAAAGGGTAATTCAGACCGCTGCGATTTTTCTCCGAAACGTTTGTAAAGCTTAAATTTATGCTATCCGTCGTCACGCACTGAAAACAGCTGATTTATACAAGTTCTGTGACACGCTATGAGCGTGTAGATATGCTTTGTTCGGGCGCATCATACGATGATGTATAAATCGGGCTTTAAACAGTTTCTTTGGTCACAAATCTGTGGTCCGAACTGGGCTTCAAAGGTGAAGGTCTCATCAAATGGAAGAAACTCGCGTTGTATTGTGTCGCGCAACGCTGTCGATTGCCGAAAAGAGATGGCCGCCAAGCTATTATAGCTTGTCGGTCAGCTCTGTTCGGCAAGCGACGCCGTTGTGTGATGTGGTATAGATTGAGCTTCAGACTGTTGTCACTCTCTCTCTGTCATCTGTAGACCAAAGGAGACATAGTCGGTATCCAACGGTCAATATGAACTGGGTCTGTGTGTTTTTCTTTTTTTTTTTTCAAGGCAATATTCTTGTAAATAGATTCTGCTTCAATCAGTCTTTCTTTTTTCCTTTCTTTTTTTTGTGTTTCATGTCAACAGGGAGTTTATTATTTTTTAATGAGAAATACATTTTCCAGAAGTTTTGTGGGGCTTATTTCTGTTTGTTTTATCTTCTTTTGGAATATCTGTCTCAGGACAATTGTGATATTTAGTTGAAATATCTGATATTTGACCCCTGACCCCCTTGAATCACTTCCTGTAATATTGGTTGTATTGGTTAATTTTTCATCCCTTTTGGCTGTTCGTGACGAGTTTTTGTGTTTTGACGTTTTTGTGTGTAAAAAAACATAAAACTACTTAAGAGGGTTTTGAATAAAAATATAGAAATGGATAAAAGTGTTGCTGTAGTGTACAGTATGTATTATATGACTTGAGTATAGTACTACATGTGCATCAGTGTTGTTCTCGTCGACTAAAACTAAAACGAAAAATGTTCGTCAACTACCTTTTTTCACTGACTAAAACTAAATGGAAACTAAATGAAAACTAAGCTACAATGACTAAAACTGATGACTAAATATGTTCACAATTTCATCAACAAATTAAAACTAGACTAAAATGTCAGGGACTAGTGCACAAGTCATCAACTATAAATGAAAGACAAGTAATTTTACACTTTGTTTCATGCTGAAAATAGCCGATCTACAAGCTCACAACGCGTCGCAGTGCGTAGAATCTGTCATTATGACGGCCTCAAGGCCCGACAAAATGCATTTTAACCTTATGACATTTAGTCGACTAAAAATAGACTAACACTAAAACATTCCAGGTGACAAAAACTAAATGAAACCTATTCAAAAGACTATGACTAAAACTAAAATCTAAATTTGCTGCCAAGAACAACACTAATGTGCATGAGCTACCAGAGCTATGTCCTATCTACGGTTTTGAATGTTGGAGAGAACAGCAAAAACATTATCTCCACAAATGTCTACGGAAAATACAGTGAGTATTCTGGCCCCAAACCATCTCCAACCAACACCTTCTTGACCTGTGCAAACAGGAAAACACCATCCTACCACCATGCCATCCTTATGAGAAGTGACGGTGGAAATGGGTTGGGCATGTAATACGTGGAGAGCAGGACACCGCCCCCAAACTGCCCTGGCTTCACTGGACACCAGACGGTAAACGTGAAAGAGGCCTACCCAAGAACAGCTGGCGTAGGACAGTGGAGGGAGAGCTGAAGAAGACCCACCATCACACCGGCTGGGGATCTATGAAGAGAAGACTGGCCCAGAACAGACAGGGAGTGGAGATCCTAAATTGCCCTTGCTGCCCAGCCAGTATAAAGGGCAGTATAAGTAAAGTAAGCACTGCATGAGCCGTGACTGTACAGTAAATTTGATTTATAGGTTGATGACCGTATAGAATGACTTTCAGAACACACGTCTCGTCGTCTCCACACGTCAGAACAGGTAACCGTGTCATTGTAGACTACATGACACTTGTTCCTGCGTGTGTGTGCGTGTGTGTAATGTGATCTATATAGCCATGGGCTACTGTATGAGTTACAGTTTGCTGCATATGGCATTGCTACTGTGAGGGACAAACACATGGTGAGGTGCAACATGGCTGCCATCTGGTGGTTAGGCATTTATAATACATGAGAACAATTTCTAGAGTAGTGTGTGTGTGTTGTGTGTTTATCTGAGACAGAACAGAAGCATGTGTGACATGTAGGCCTACTATATAATACATATGGAGGAGAGAAGAGAATGCAGACAGATAGAAAAAGATAAAAGGAAGAAATGAAAAGATGTCTGTGATGATTAATGTGATCAAACTCAACTGTATCTGGTTGGAGTATGATGATGTCACTTAGGGAGTGGGTGTGGCCCACACAAAAAAATAAATCATTAATTATTTATATGGCTGATGTCATAGTGCATATGAAGGGGGCCTATGTATGTGTATGTGAAAGAGATAACGTATTGCATTTTGTAATAATAGAATGCACCTTTTATAGCATTTTTCCAAGTGCTCAATGCACTTTACAATGGTCCATTCATTCATACATTGGGAGATCTTGTGTCTTGATTTTCCATAAAAGTTCTATATACAAATACCTCAGTGACCATCCTTACTCCTGATGGTGAAACACCATCATTCCCCATCCTTGCTGGCATACTCCAAGGTGACACGCTTGCCCCGTTTCTATTTACTATTGTTGTTGATTATGTTCTTCGTATGTCAGTTGATACCATCAATGATAAGGGATACCAACTAAACCCTAGGAGAAGCTCTCGTCATCCTGCTTAGTACCTAACCGACATCAGTCAATCATTGGAATACGCTCAGGCTCTTCTTCAGTCTCTCAAGCAGGCCTCCAACTGTGTTGGTCTTTATCTCAACGAGAGAAAAACTGAATACGTAAATATATGCAAATCCAACAATAACCACATTATAAAAACACTTAACAACAACACCCCTCTGAAACAGGTTGATGACTGTAAGTATTTGGGTTCATATATCTTCTTCCCCAAAGGACTTTCAAACTAGGAAGGGTATGACCCGGTCATCCTGCAATGACATGCATAAGAACTTATGAACATCCCAGCTTAAAAACCCTTTCTGGGCCAAGGACAAGATTGGACGAGATGGCCACCAGGGGGCTCCATTTCACTTATTTTATTTATTTATTTATTTTTTTGGCTATTATTAATTTTTATTTTTATTTCTCTATGGAAAATGGCATGAAATCAACGGCATGTTCAAAGTAAAAATATTTAGGATGGCCGTTGAGACGATTCTACCCTATGGCTCAGAGACATGGACACTCAAAGAAATTAGAGAAACGGTTGGATGGCACTTACACCTGCCTTATAATGAGAGCACAAAATCTCTTTTGAAAGAGCCACCCATCGATAAA
>OOFJ01108959.1:0-14387 GCA_900323375.1 Benthosema glaciale
CCCACACACACACACACACACACACACACACACACTCACACACACACACACACACACACGCACACACACACACACACACACACACACACACATAGAATGTAAAACGTTGGGCCTGGCATGAATAAAAACAAGAATGAGTGCTGCACAACAAGCATCGGAACCTCATTACATCCAACTTGCTCACAGAGAGAGAGAGAGAGAGAGAGAGAGAGAGAGAGAGAGAGAGAGGTTCCTCCTGTAGCGCTGGGCTGGGGTGAAAGATAAAGGGGGGAAAAAACAATAGGTTTTCCACCTCTTAACACAAGCGCCATCCTCAACAAGTCAGTAAAAGCAAATATCTACTGAAATACATCAGTAGGATCCTTGAAAGGCAAAAGTGCAATTCATAAGATAGATATAATCTCTAGTCGTCAAAAAACGTGGTTCTTTGCCTTCATCCGCAGACAGACAGCTTCTTGCCATAGAGTCAAGTCGTCGGGGTCGGCTGTTTAAAGAAAGAAGCGGGACAAAACAGAGGGAGGAGTGGGAAGTGAAGGGAAGCGTCATCCCCAGGGTGTTACCGACCTAGTCCTCGATACAGATCACATCATTGGGTTTGCCCGACTTGAGGTCTGGAGTGGATACATCCCTCAGGGAGTCAATTGACTTCTTGTCAAGATGGCTTGAAGGGGGCGGCGGGCCGTTAGAGGACACTAGAGCAGGAAGAGAAGTGATGCTTTATTTACGTGTTGTTGTTTTTTCTTCTTTTTCAACCACTGGAATTTGTGTTTATCTGTCTGTCTGGCTGGATGTGTCAGGGTAGACCGTTAGGTTGTTGTTGATTACATAATACAGTGGTTCTCAAACGTTTTCATGTCAAGGACCCCCAAATTAATGTGCAGACCCCATAAAATAATTCTGTTGTATGTAACATGTTGTTTTTTTGTTTGTTTTTTCACATTTTGTCAATATTGTTTTGAAAATAAAAGAAATCTAAAATCGATCGTCAATTTTCAGCCAATCTATATAGAATGTGTATAATGTGGTTACACTGATTTTGGAACCCCTCGAGGACCCCTAGGGGTCCCCTGACCCCACTTTGAGAACCACTGACATACAGTAATAGATGTATTTACCACACTCTTGAATGAACGCTCCGAGTTCTTGTTCTTGTCCAAATGGGCTATTATAGCGAGAGGACACTGGAAAATAACGTGTTAATTATCTACTGTTCTTTTGGATATTCTCCATGGATATGCACTATGCAGCGCAACATGAAGCAACTGCAAAATGATTCACATGAATGATTGTTTAGTAATGCCTGGTCCATGTGTTTGACATGTTTCACAAAGTACCACTTTTGTCAAGAATGCCATATGTTTTCATCCATGCATTCAGCTTGAACAATCTATAGTCCTAATGGCTTGAGACAAGTTGAAGTGAAATTGTACACTGTGTATTGCTGACTCTTACCACTGACATAGGGTCCCAGAGGCATCTGGCTATAGTTGACCAGGGGTTGTCCGCCTGGTCCTCTGAAACCTCCCCCAAAGCCACCACTGTACATTTGGGAACAGCCAAATCCACCCTGAGAGAAAGGCTAAACATAACAAACAAGTGATCAGGGGAAAAGACTATCTTCCAGATATACATTTTTGATTGCACAAGAGAAATACAGTATTGGCCATGAAGGCAAACTATCGAGTTGTACAGTGAACTGGGGGCTGTA
Organism: Benthosema glaciale; assembly: GCA_900323375.1. Lineage (NCBI taxonomy): Eukaryota > Metazoa > Chordata > Actinopteri > Myctophiformes > Myctophidae > Benthosema > Benthosema glaciale. The sequence continues at coordinate 1,709 of OOFJ01108959.1, forward strand.
TACAAGAAACACAAGGTCAGACGAGGTGCTTTTAGGCCAGACAAAACAGACAGGACTTAATTTGAGTAGTGGAAACCCCAAAAGGACTTTGCACTCAATGTATGAATAGTTTAAAAGAAAAAAGCAGTAAAAACTACAACAATACGGCCGAAGTGTTCGTTTTAATCATACAAAAAGGTTATCATCTATTCTTGTACACACTAGATGAAATCTGTGGTATTCTGTCATACCAAAGACTGCTTGGCACTCAGCATCAAGGGTTGGATTGGGGGTAAGTCCCTGCGACATACTAGCGTCATGTCCAGGGGGTGTACTTGTACATCAAGCTGCCTCACACTACAGAAACAGGAGATAGGCTCCTGCCCTATAGGCCTCATGGCTCGGCAAGGTTACTTACTTAATACTTACTAATTCCACAGTAATAAACCAAAACTAGTCGGAACTCAGTTCAACGCAGATTTTCACTTTGACGTTTGTGTTCTGCTCCCACCTGTTGTGGTGGAGGTTCGTTGCCTCGGCTCGTGAGGCGGCTGAGGATGCTCCTTTCTGACATCTGCAGGCGGGCGGACACAGGGGGGATCCTGGACAGCATGTTGGGCAGTCGTGTCACATCTGCCTTCATGTCGCTCAGAAGCTCCTCCAGTTGGTTCAGCACTGTGACCAAGAGAAACCAGGGGAATTATCTGTCATGTTACCACACACAGAGGCGGGTGTATTAATAACCCGTTGAAATACATTCATTCAAATTTAGACCCATTTTAGACCTGACATACGTTATTCAAATTCCAGAAATCAAGGATTGCATATGTCAGTGTATACGACTCATTTTAATTTGTATTTTTGTCAGGGTCAATACTGGCAAAAGTATAGAATTATAATTGTCTCCACCAGGCCGAAGGCATGGGGAGAGAATATGTTTTGCCCTCCGTCCGTGTGTCCCCTCCGTCCTTGGTGTGTGTCCGTCCGTTACCAGTTAATCTCCAGCACCGTTAACCCAGTCGATGCCAAACTTTGCACACACACTCCCTGGATGCCAACGACGAATGGCCTGTTATAGCGCCATCATGAGGCAGATTTTCACATCTTTACCTATGACTGCACCGATCTGCGTGAAACGTTGAATTCATGCACACTCCCTACAGGTGGAGACCTGTGCCCCAAGGGGCACTTTTTTCTAGTTATTATAATACTGTTTAATCTTCCTTTCATTTGCTAGCATTTTTTCTGAATACCTTTGGAAATATTATTTGCAAAGTTATTTTGAAGGATCACGTGTTTTGTTCGTTTTTTCTTCATTATGTGCAGTGTAAAGCAAACCTTTGTGCAGCACAGCATTGGCAGGCTTGTTCCCAGCCAAGGACTCCTTGGACAGGTGCTGGTGGGACTCTGCCAGGCATTCCACCTCAGAGAAGCGTGTGTTGAGGGCCATGGCTGGGTGACTGGGGTCCTGGGTCATGTTCAGGTAGGCTGCCCTCCTCAACTGTTCCTCAATCACCAGAGCCTGCTCCAACAACTAGACACAGAGAGACACGCTCCTAACAAGCACCCTTAAGAGTGCAACCAAACCAAACCTAACTAAATCCAACCCCATATCCTGAATACTTGCTTAGTTTTGTAGGCTTTCTACACTGTATAACAAGTTGTAATGTGTTAATTAATTTAACAGGTTCAGCGCCGACACTGTAGGGGGCGGTATCTCACCAGTGCCAGACGTTTTTTGACCAAACAGCTTAAAAATCTAGCGGATGTTTACTACAGTTTGAACTGGAACTAATAGTCTGCCATTTCACAGCACAGTAATGGAGGTGGATTGTCCGGGTGATTATAGTTTTGGGCATAAGTCAAATTAAGCGTTCATCAAGACCCGCATATCGCATTTTGAGCATAATGCAAATAAAGACAGTGTTTGTGCGTGCGTGCACAAGTGTACATGCAAGGATTTGGCCTGTTTTTAGGTGGACGTGATCTGTCGTTAGCTAAAAGTGCTAAAATAATGCAATTTCTTTTTATAATATTGATTATTTAAAATCCCTAACCCTCACCTTAAAACGCCGAGCCAGGAACTTGTTCTTCATCTCTAGGTAGTTTCCCTTGTGCATCTCAGTCTTGAAGGGCTCATTGAGGATGGCGTAGCGTGGGTCATTCTGGATGTCCTGCCAGCGGGCATAGCCATGTCTAAAACACAACCCTGGTCAAGGAATACAAATGACGACCATACTTGGATCGAACAGATCCAAGTAATGCAAGCAAATGTGGGTTGCTGAAGTGGTAAATGGTCGTAATTATCACTTTGTCAGTTAAATCAACTCCCTCAGCTCCAGTAGTTTGGAAATATTCAAAGAGTCTTCTTCTCTATAGGTCTGAAGAAAGGATACGTTACGATGCCAGCCAGCAGCCAGTAGTCATGGCGACGATGCCAAATGTCATACATCTTCCCAGATGACAGCGCCGCTCGCTCCTCTGTTTGCCAGAGGGTGTGCAGCTCTGAGGGCCCAAGAGAGGATTAAATACCCCCAATGCAAAAGCAAATCCAACTCTGCCATACTCTGTCTGCCATAAATTATGTTCAGTGTCTATTAAAAATAAACAAGCTCATGCATACCATTTAAACCTCACCATGCATGCTTCTAATTAGAAAAACCTTAGGTAGTGTCCGTCCGACATTAAATAAGTGCCTCAGTGAGCTGCAGAGTTTCAACACTGCAGCACCTCTGAATCAAGTGATTGTCATCACAATTCTACTGTAATTTGGATCATTACAGTCTTCCTTGTCAATAAGTTGCGTTTTTATCAGCAGTTGCCAGTTATGCCTCAAAGCCTTATCAGAGATCAAATGTAGTTTGATCTGGTGTTTGAATGGTGTTCTCTGACAAGGACGACTTTGACGATTTTTGTCAAAGTCAGCACCATCTTGTGTAAAAACACCAGAGTTGCAGTTCCAATAGTTGGATTTATCTCTGGTGTTTTTTCCGCTGTGTTTTTCAGCAAGGCATGCTGTTTTCAAACAGCAACAACTTAAGTAAGTATCTCATGCTACAAGTAAGTATTTTGGAAGCACATTGAAGGAGGTACCTAGCGAGGCTAAAGCTAAGTTACTGACTAGCCTCAAAGCTCCCTCCCCCTATAGCGCCTAAGGCGATATACAGTCCTTCAGATTATAGGACCTCACCAAATAAGGGCTCTTATACTTTCTACTGACTCTTTCCTGCAAGTACAGGAAATCTCAGTTACAGTACTGTAAGATAAACGGAAAAGGCCTAAAAATGCATGGTTTGCCAAGGATGTACCATATGGCCATACATTGAACTATACATTTGCCATAACTCACCTGTAAAGCCTCCATCGGCGATATTGAACATGAACCTGGTTTTGCATCCATTTTTGTCCTCCCTTCTGCCCTCTTCTGTGTCCTCCAGTACATCTTTCTCTCCGTTTATCCGACCTTCTGATGCGTCCTCACTCTTGACGTCTTCAGCAACTGCAGAAGAAAAACAAGAACATCTTAAGATGACTATTTCATGTCCGTTGCATCACTGATGTATTAAAGAAGAGCCTCAAATGTGTACCTGGCTTATTTTCCTTGTCCTCTGTCTTTGAAGGCAGGGGATCAACATCTACCTTTTCTGCAGGCCTCTCAGTGTCTTTACAGGGCTCCGCTGAGGATAAAAGAAATGCAAATGCTCAACTAAACTTGCAACCTTGGAACCCTGCGGCAAGCAGCATACAGGTAGTGCCTCTGTCTCACCTTTAGGTGAGGTTTGACTGGAGGGCATCTCTGTCTGTTTCAAAGCAGGCTCCTTTGAGCTGACTGCCGGCTCCGTCTTTGCAGAGGCCGACTCTGTTCTGTCCATCTCTTCCCCTGCTTTCTCCTCCGAACCAGCCTTGTTCTCATCACTGTCAGCTGGCTTCTCGGGTGCGGAGGTTGTCTCTGTGCTGGCAGGAGCCTGTGGAGAGAAATAATAAAAAAGAAGAAGCCGAGGGGATGCAGAGATGGGAGGGCAGAGAGGTGAGTTAAGAGGTGTCAGTTTTTGACAGAAGCACACTTTGACAATGATGAGGGGAGAATGGCCAAAGTGTGATGGACTGTGGGAAGATGGACAAGACAATCAAGGAGGAAAGAATGGAGGAGATAGGTGTGGGATATAAAAAAAAATCTGCTCACTTCCTGTTCTGACAGTTTCTTGTTATCTAGGTCCACGGCCTCTTTATCCTCCGCTGAGCCCGAGAGAGACTCGGTCTTCTCTGATAAAAAGAAAAGAAAAAGAAAAGTAGAATGTGAATTCTTTTTCACTTTAATAACGAAAAACCTTTTCTATGGGCGCGGACCCTGCTTCTGCAATCTTACAAAAGAAAAACAGGCGTGCAGTGATTGTTTTTTGACCTGGTGGGACTGGAGTGCCGGGCTGCGTAGCGATGGGGCTGGCAGGCACAGGGGTGTTGGGATCAGATGACAGACTCTCCGTCAGTTTCTTCAACTCTATCCCAATAGGAATCAGGTCTGGAGAACTCAACTTCCCGTTCACATGCTCAAACTCTTGCACCTATACACACAGCAGCACACACAAGGGTGTTTGACAGAAACTGTAAAATGTTTTGATTTAAAAAAGAAAGGCAAAACTTTCGCCTATAATGACCTGAAATAGGCATACCATTTCAGGACTTTAATGTGGTTTACAGTCAGGTTATCAGGTAAAAAGAGAAGTCCATGTGCGCTTCAGCCAACAGAAGGGCTCGTCGGTGCTCAAATAAACTACAGAAATAAAATGTAGTGGAGCACTCGACTGGTCTGCATGTGTTACTGTTTTATTGATTTGCAGGGGTGACTGACGTTTCCACTTTTGTCTTCCTTATAGTAGGAAAAAATAAATAAAATAAAAAAAGACAAAACCTGCAATAAAACGTGTGCAGACCAGTTGAGTGCTCCAGGATATTTTACTTGGGTAGCCTCACCTGAAGTGCCTTTTAGTTAGGTTAACAGATTTGTATGGCCACACATGCATTGTTTGGAAAAATATATGGGGTTTCCATTTCCAACAACCACTTTCATTGTATGCCTGACGCCAAGCATCCGTGATGATAAAAAGTGAAATAAATAATATGCTAATGACGTAGATTACCTATCGTAGATCAAGTACAATTATAGGCAAACGAAAGAACGTCATATCAATTAAATTCATATATTAATTGACTTACCAATACAATTGAAATATGTACTGTATGTATTATAATGTGACAATAGATACCTCTTCCTAGAAAAACAGATAGTAGTACCATGCTAAAATGTTTTCCCCTGCTTATATCTTGTATTGACCACAAGATGCCACACTGGCCTGAGTATATCTCTGAGCCTACCCTTTTTTTGTTGCTGGAAAGTGGTAGACCAGCTTGAGTGGTACCTTTTTCCTGACGAGGGACATGACTCCGATCCTGGTGAGAACGTGTTGGCGGGACAGACCCTCGCGTGGGACTCCGTCTGCGAAGGTCTCTGCTCCGTCTGCTCCCGGCTCACACAGATGTCTCATGAATAGAGACACATAAGCCCTAACGGGGACAAAAACACGCACGTGATCCCTGCAACACTATGACCTGCTCTCGCTCTGCACTGTCCATCATGCATGCATGATGGACAGACTGACCGCACGACAAGACTGCTGAACAACCAGCTCCTTATACAGCTAGAAACCTTTGCATGTTGCTTGTAACTTTTCAAACTCCACTTAATGGTCTGAATTGTCCGTGGAAGCGATGGTCTCTGTGCTTTTCCTCAGTTTGGCCCTATGCACCTTAACAAATGATATGCACAGTGGTCTCAATGCCCCGTCCACACCATTGCATTCCAGCTGTTTTCTCCTCTTTCCTGTCTATAGGTTTTAGACACACGTGTCTTTTGTGGAGATTCTCAATTCTTAACTCCCATCCCCATCTTCAAATAAGTCACGGCTGTGGCTCAGGAGGTAGAGCAGGTGGTCCAATGATCCAAGGGTCGGTGGTTCGAATCCCGGCACCTCATGTCTACATGTCAAAGTGTCCTTGGGCAAGACACCTAACCCCAAATTGCTCCCGATGTGCTGGTTGTGCCTTGCATGGTTTCTGACCGCAATCGGTGTATGAATGTGTGTGTGTGAATGGGTGAATGTAATGCACTATGTAAAGCGCCTTGGATAAAGGCGCTATATAAATGCACCATTTACCATTTAAGTCACAACTAGTTTAGTGCTTTGTGTATAGTAAGAAATTAAATATATGTGCTGGCTGTACAAACGTATAACAATGAAATATTATATAAACTCTACTGTACTGAAGCATAAAAGTTTGAGTCAGGTACCTGAATTCCCTCTCGCTCTTCCCTCTCAGGTCCCTGACCAACCAATGGGAGTTGAAAGCATCCTGAGGTGGCATGCCCCAGCGCATGATGGCATTGAGGAAGGCTTTCCTCTGGCGAGCATTGAAGCCCAGTACCTGAGATGAGGAGAATAGCACATATTGCACATATTCATAATAATATACCGTTAAACATTCAAAACATATGGCAGGTCACTGCCATCTGATAGGAGAAATACCCCAAATCTTTGCTCAGTATTTACCAAGCGATTCAGGTTGATTCGGTGTGTGGTGTGATTTGTCCTTTCAGTCTCACTAATACATACCATAAACCAGGTTGGCATTTTTTACAGTAGTATAGCTGCTATCTGTGTTGGACTTCACTATAATATACTGTACAATGTGTACATGCTTGTTGCTATGATACCATAACAATCACATCTTCATATTAAACATCTTCATAGAGGCCCCCATGGATTGATTACTTTCTCTTCTGTATATGACATAGAAGCACTACATTGCTACAAATGTTTATTTCTATGATTGCACCTGACACGGTTTATGTGCTGTCTCATAAGTTAACAATGTGTCCAGCGAAGGACAATATACAGGTACGTAGGTGTCATACCTCAATGTTGCCCCCCACACGTGCCAGTAGGGGTGGGAGAGGTTTGTCCTTTTCACCTCTGAGCTGCCGGCGGGAATGCCTGCGACCGCCTACAGGGAAAGACCACAAGCAGCCATTAGATGATGGCCTCAGCAAAATGTATAGCACAGATCATCATCATAGAAAATGGTTTGTTGGTTAGTGTTAGTGAGGTTTGCTGTACACTACAGTACAGTACAGTGACAATAACTGTCACAGAATAATCTGTGATAAGATCTCCAGCAAGGAAAATGTTTAGATAAGATTGAACCTTTTAAAGTATCACACTCAGGTGAGAATATTTGCATCAGATGCAAAGTGTATTCCATGCTGTACTTGCCACTTCCAGACACTAAAGCCTGCTTTATACTGTACTTACGAGAATAGGCCATCTACAAGCTCACAATGAATCAGAGCATGACACGTTGTGAGCTTGTAGATCAACAATTTGCGATGTGCAACACCACATGCAACCAAGTGTAAATCAGACATAACTACGCACAAGGAGATGAGAGCATCACATCCCGTCCACTCACCTTCGGGCCTCTCCTCAAAGTCTTCGTCCTCGTCCTCGGACCCCACAGAGTACTCGGACTGATTGTCTGAAAGATCATCCTGCCATTCTGAGCCACAGATCATAGAGAAAAAGCACAGTGCATTCACTTCTGTATGTGGGCCACGTGGGGGCGCCATGGCACTGCAGATTACTACAGACCACTCTAGTTGGGGCATGCTGCATACTGTACCAGTTCTCTGTCAATGCGGCACAGCAGCAGACTGCTCTGGTGGGCGACTCAGCTCCACGGCTTCACTGCGTGTGTCCTCTGAGCTAAGTTGCAAAGACTGTGGTCTTTGCATTCGTTGTCAAACGGCTACTGTTGAGCTTAAACGCTTACAATTTCCAAAATAACCTATTATTGAATAGGTTAGCTTGCTTTAACTTTAAAACAATCCATATCTATGTAAAAGTATATCTAACCTACTAATGTATTTGTGTCTAGTTGTCTCTACATCCCTGCTTCAAGAACGAGCTGTTGTAGCTCAGCTATACTGTAGACTAGATAGGGCTCAATTAGTACAACTAAAACCCCCAAAACAACACAGTAAAATCCTCAGTGTTAATTTCACTCCAACGAGTGTACAAATTAACCAAAAGAGGTGCATTTGGTTAATTTTTACACTTGTTGTCGTTACATTAACAGGAGATTTTACAGTGCAGGTGTAGTATAACCTGGGTGAAGAGCCCAGGGGTGTGTATGTGTGTGTGTATGTGTGTGGGTGTGTGTGTGTGTTTACGACGAACCTTGGTCCTCCTGCGTGGTGTCGTTGTAGTTGACCTGCTTGCGGATGCGTTTTCCCTTGCCCAGGTTCCTGGCCAGGTCCTCCTGCTGCTGCTCATAGTGGTGACGCAGCAGCTTCTCCCAGTAGTCTGGGTCCACGTTCTCCTCCTGCTTGATGATCTCCCGCTGCACCTCCTCCTGCACGCACGCACGCACGCGCACGCACGCACGCACACAGATAAGGACACAGACACAGACACAGACACAGACATAGTCTGTCAAAACACATGACAACACATGATGTGACACGCCGGTAACCAGTAGCGGTCACGTTACGTGGGCAGGCTCTTCTTTGCCCACAGTCTGGACCTGAAGCGTCTGCTGTCCAGGGGAAACATGACGGAATAAATGTGCATACCATAAATAAGGCTATAGTCATTCTGTCTGTCTGTCTGTCTGTCTGTCTGAAAAGCATAAAATGGGTTTTCTTTTTATTATTATTACAAATACATATATATATAATAAATAATAATAAATATGCAAGCGTATATCCTATACGTGTGCATTATAATTATGGGCGGTATACCATCTGAGCACTGACAGTAGGTGAGGATTTTTCCATCTTCCCCATAGAAGAATATAGCATTGGTAACACGTTGCTACACAGTACCATGCAGGTTCATGCACAGCAATGTTTTGTAAACAATAAAAATGTAATTCTTTTAAGCTTCTTAAGAAGAGAAACTCACAGACGACCAGAGCAGCTGTTCCAAACAGAAACATCTGTGGGCCACTTCATTATGTAGATAGATGTTCTTAAAAAACAAGTTTTGTGCTTGGGACCAAATCCTTGTGATTTTTCCACTGTCTGTGGTAGATTCAAATCTAATACCGCTCACATTTGTACAGGTAAATCACACAAATCCATTCTCTGATATGGTCACTTGTTAACTACTTATGTACATTATATTATAAACCGTTTAACCATTTACTGACTTGTGCCTGCACCTGACCACATTGCTCACACACTTACAGCTAATACTGTATGTGAATATGTACTGTATGTAGTTCATATGTATGTTGTATGTATGTTTTGTGTATTTACTGTGTGACGTATACCTACAGTACATATACACAACATGTACATGGTATGCATAACATCACAATGTTCAACAGTAAAAAAGTGTGACTAAACTTTGATGCTAGTGCACAATCGTCCATCCATCATGCCACATTTTTTACAATTACCACCCACCAGGGACAGGGAATTTATCTCTCTGTCTGTCAGAGAACGGACCGTACTACTGTACTTTACACCTGGAATTACTGTGGCACAATCTTATATTAGTTACACCAACATTCTTCAAAGTATTTATGATTCTGTATTAAGATTATACAGATCGTTTGTGTCATCTTGACAGCTGGCTTTCCACGTGTACTTTTCTTGCGATGCGCTGTTGTATAGAAGCGATCAAGGTTGTTAACTACCACCTGTGCAACTGCGCATGTGAAATGAATAAAGACCGGACAACTACAGGGCATATTTAATGCATAAAAAGTATTAATCATTTTCAATCAAGCCACCGGAAGTGAGACTCCAGCGCACTTCTCCTGCCTGTCTGTATGCATGGCTGCTGCTGCTAAGGTCCAGCTGATCTCTGATCCGCTGAGCACTGGGGCCTCGCTGGCCATGAACTAGAAACACACTCACTCCACATAAATTGCAGTTGACAGAAACAAACTGCTGTATGCACATAGAGAATAGAAACGTTTTAAACTATCAGTTGCAGATCGATAGACTGACAACTAACTACATACAGTAGTACACAAACAACTAGTAGGGACAGTTCTGACCGCAGGTGGTCCGAACAACACGGCAGCTGCTCTCTGCCCAAACAGGCAGACAACCCGTTGCATTGCTGGACATTCGCAGCTCGTTTTTTACCCAGATAAATAGGCAATGTCTTTGCTCCATATTGACACAGTCTTTCCCATTTACAGCTGCACACCCAATATATTGTTTTATTAGTTATTACGTGGTTAGTGTTGTGGATTAGCGCTGGCGCTCCTGGAGCGAACTGTGCGTAAAACACTGTCCCTAACGAACCAACCAAGTAGGTAGGGGACAGCAGCGACTACAGCAGAAGAGAAATGGGAATGGGATGACTCCTACTGTCAGGCCACTTTACTACTTCCTTTCACAGGTGTTACCAATTATACTAATTAAGGCTCTGTTCCATTTAGTGTACAGTGGTTTTCAAACTTTTATTTGAACGACTCCCATAACTATGAGAGTGTAGGTTCCATTTGTACACTCTCAGAGTTACAGACCTCTACAGGGCCATTTGGAAGCCCTTCAAGGACATTTTGAGACCCACTGGTGTAGCAGAGTGTTTCCAGTGAGCCAACAGCAGCACCCTGACTCTGTCTGAGCAGAATGGAACATAGCCTTCATTAGTCTCATCGGGGCCCAAGTTCTTTCCAAAATGGCGTGTGCGCATTGAGCCCACTGGCAGACCTGAGCTGAGATGTACTGTACTACTAACCTCTCCATCTTCCTCCTTCACCACATACTGGGCCACTTTGAAGGAGCTGAGATACTCGTTCATGTTCTGGATCTCGGTGTCCTCTGTGTCTCTCTGGCTGCGGTCCAACAGCTTGGAGATGGCGTTGTCGTCATAGTGGATCACGTTGCCCTCCTCGCCGTCCTTCGACATGTCCCCTGCCGACCAGACAATGTTAATAATACGGGCCGCGGGCATGGCGTCATTTATTAGATCACTGTGTTTACTGGCACTTAAAACGGTAGACATAATGAAACAATAGAAGGTTAATACAGAGGTCTTAGTAAGGATGTGATTTATTACCACACAATATTGATTAGCACTTAAAAAAAAACACAAACACAAAATAAATGCCCCAGTTGTGTTCAAACCCAGGACCTTCTTGCTGTAGTGTAGGATAATAGAGCTAACCGCGGCAAATGTGACCTCAACCAAAACATAATTAACATAACGTTATCGAACACAAGGGCTTTCCAAGACTCGTTCCCACGGTAAACTTTACTTTAGCAAAGAACAGGGTCCTCTGTTGATAAACCCTCACATACATATACTGTACACACAAAGGAATGCCATGACATTTAGAATTTTTGTCTAGCGAAGCTAACGAGACATTTTACAACTAACTGAGATGACAATACAGTTTTGCCTGGCATGAGAAAACAAACACAATTTCGAAATGTCAGGGCGGCCCTGTCCAGATTCTGCACTTTTGCCTAGTAGGAAGAAAAACAACCTTAGCGTCAACTAGGGGCGGGCAATATATATCGATATTATATCGATATTGTGATAAGACATCATCTGGCGATTTTAGATATCGTAATATCGTGATATGGCATAAGTATAGTATCACACAATAAAATATGATTGTCACTATATCGATACAAAAATGTGATCACTTCCATATCGCCCCCAGCCCTAGTGTGAACATGCATAAAGTCTAGAGTACATGACATATAGAGCTTACCCAAAGTAGCCATGGTCATGCCTGTTCTTGCTGCCTCGATCTCATCCTTGAAGAGCTCCTCGGTGCCAAACTTGAGGATGTCGTCCAGCTCCTGTTTGGACATGGAGCCGGTCTTGGAGCCCAGGCCAGGTCGCACCACCAGGTGGGTCAGCATCATCTTCCTCTTCGCCACCTGAGTGATTCGCTCCTCGACCGAGGCCCTCGTCACAAAGCGGTAGATCATGACCTTCTTATTCTGGCCGATGCGATGAGCCCTGCTGAACGCCTGAGAAAGTGGACAGACAGGAACAAAAATAATAATAAGGATTTGGAGCAATCGGGCTAAGAGAGGACAATAGAACAGTAAGGGAAAACACAGTTACTGTATGTATATCAAATAGACTATATAACTGTAGTTCCTATAGCTTAATTTGACTGACTAATATGATTGGCTCATGACTGATTTCTGCCGAGCCAATCAAACAAAGCTATGTGAAAATGCACCGGAGAACAGGAAACGGATAAGCCACCTTCTGAAAAGCCAGGGCTTTATGTGAGCTGTATCAGATCACTGCAATCATTTCAATGGAGTTATCTGGCTAATGGAAGCATGCATGCAAGAACGTGAACATGCAAGTGTGTTTGTGAGACAGAGGAACTTGTGAAGGCAGTACTTGGATGTCATTGTGAGGGTTCCAGTCTGAGTCGTAGATGACGACAGTGTCTGCGGTGGCCAGGTTGATGCCGAGACCCCCGGCTCGTGTCGAGAGCAAGAAGCAGAATTGCTGAGCGCCCGGTGCTGTAGTGGAAAACCGAAGCAGGGAGTCAGTGTGTGTGTGTGTGTGTGTGTGTGTGTGTGTGTGTGTGTGTGTGTGTGTGTGTGTGTGTGTGTGTGTGTGTGTGTGTGTGTGTGTGTGTGTGTGTG
>OOFJ01108963.1:0-14131 GCA_900323375.1 Benthosema glaciale
GGGGGAGGAAGGGCCGGTGTGGTGGACGGTGTTGGGGTGGCGGGGACGCCCGGCAACGCTACTGGCTCCACCACGCCCATCTCTGACTGTGGCTTGCACTTTTTGAATATGGTGACGAGCTGGTAGCGTGCGATGGTGTGGAACTTGAGCACAAACACCTGGAATGGATGCAGACCGGGTCAGAGAGAGGATCAAAGTCTCTACCGTCCCCTTAACCCCATATGCATGTGAATGAAATGGGGGAAAAGGAGGCCCATAACTTGCACAGTATTCAGGGTTTGCATTTTCAATCCAGAACACAAAACTGTCAACCAGAGACATTGGTGCTTCATGTCGTGGTATGTGAACAGCTATAAGCATTGACCAATGTGTGACGAGACTGACCAAACAAGAAATAAGAAATAATATTATGTTATTCTCAAAGCTAATTACATCAGCTTACTTTTGCTGCATGCTCTATCCCTCTTGGGGGTAGTGCACTACAGCAGCTGTCTGACTGCTGTAGTGCACCTGCCTGAGTATGTACAAAATTAACCACACACACCTTAAACAAACTAATACACACACACACACACACACACACACACACACACACAGGCACGTGCATGGCAATGCGTTTGGGAGCTTTTATATCCGTTATTGTCAAATGTCCACTGTATTAAGTCTAGTGTACTGTACTATACTAGTCTGTACTGTGCTGTACTTTACTCTGTGCCACTTTACTCTGAGCTGTACTCTTTAAGTGTTGAAGCGGTCCGTGATCGTACAGACAGACTGACATACATACATATATACATACAGACACACAGGCACCGCTCAAACATATACACTTTGCCCAACTGTCATCTAAGCCAAAATTGCTGATGATCACCCACTAAAATATTAAAGGAATGTGTGCCCTTGTCAAAAAAGCTGGTTTCCTTTCTTGGAAATTCTCATGTTTCACAACACTGTCAACATTCTACCATCAACAGTGGAAAAAATAAAGCTGCTGCAATATCCAAATGAAACATGAATCCCACAACCGTACCTCCAACATCCTCATCAGGATGTCTCGGCCGTTGCCGTTCTCCTGCTCAGACTTGGAGCGGATGCAGTCCACCAGGTTGAGCAGCAGTTTGCACGACATGGTCTGGATGTTGCTGGGAAGGGATTCGTCGTCGATGTTCTTGGCGAAGAGCTGCACGGCCAGGGACAGGTCAGTCAGAGGCAGGTTCTGACGCACGTGGTGCACCAGGTCTGCCAGTGTGCTGTAGGCCAATGGTCTGGATGGAGGCAAGGGCAGGAGACATCTTGAGTTAATAGGAAATAGGTTCTTCAAAGTACAGATGATCTGGCCAGATGTATGGAGAACCAGGATGTCTGGAAACGACGATGGAGGGGCTTGTCCGAGGACAACCTAGAGAGACTGCAGTGCATTCAATGTGAAACACTAATTGTAGGATTAGAACTTCAATACAATATTTCACACAACTAATTTTGCCCTAGGAGATGTTGCTGAAAATATGGGGTGGCTGGTGTCTGGCTTTCTATGCTTGACTCAGATTATACCCAACTCTATTATTAAGTTAACTGTAAAAAAACATAATATAGAGCAATTGCTTGATGATTGTGCAACCCTAAAAAAAAGACAAATACATTTTAAAACATTGTATCCATTTCTAAATCACGAAAGTGAACAAAATATAAAGAATATTCTTTGACATGAACTTTGGGAGAAGGTGTTTGTTGAGATAGAGACTTTGCCTTAGAGAACACAGAGCTTTCTGTCTTCCTCTGACCTTTACACAAATAGGCGGAGAGAGGAGGGGATGGATAAAAGAAAAAGTGACAGCAGTGAAGACAACAGAGGCTTGATTTGAGAAGCGGGGCTAGGATGGAACTCACTCAGGAAACAGAGACGTGCAGATACGAAGATCAAAAGAAGCCAGAAAGATAAAATGAGCTGAGGAGGAGGAGAGGGAAAAACAGGGAGACCAACTAATGAGAGACAGGGAAGAGGTAAAAGGGCGAGAAGGGGAGTTAATGGCTGATATCGATAGCACTGCCAGGTCTCATCTTGCCGTCTCGTACCAACCCATAACGAACAAGTTATGACACTTAATGCGTTAATGAGAGGGTTAGCGTAACTTAGGAGTGCTGAGGGGGCTGGATGGATGCGCTGTCAACTCCAACTAGGGGGAGGATGTCTGACACCACAACAAAAAAACAACTCTCCCCCTCCGGAGAGAGGCTGCACGTTCTGCAGCCGTGGGCTGACAGCCGCTGAGTTGTGGTGCAGTGCTGCTCCAGACGGCCTCCCCTGAGCGCTTCAATGCTTCATTACTATGCTACGACGGCTTGGTCAACACCTGGAGGGAGCGATCACAAGGGGTGGAAGCAAGGTTCTGACACTAACAGGCTCGCGCACGCATGGTCACGAGTGGATGCTCGTCAGAGTGTGCATGTACTGTAGACACACTTGTGCACTTACCGGAGAGTCTCCCGAGCAGTGTAGCCGGAGCCAATCAGGATGGATTCATCGAAAAGTTTGTCCATGCAAGGTATGAACTCTGCAAAACAAAAAAAGGAGATTGACTTTTTAAGTACGCGTTCCTAGATTCCGTTCATGGTACGGTATCGCCAAACAAGCCAAATGACAAATTACTGAAAATATTCAAATGCAAAGCAATAGCTGGTCACGGCTCGTCACCAATATGCTTGATTCATTTGAAAGATATATAATTTAAGTGAGCCTGTGATTCAAAACCTGTAAGATACTGAAAGGTGAGGATTGAGGGAACAGGCAAAAGGTTGAACATGGTTATGGTGTATGTCTGTGTCTGTATGTGGACTTACGGCTGCGTAGGTCGGTGGTGAGGATGTGTTTGGCAGCAATGAGCAGCTCCTTACGGAGATGTGCAGTTTCTGAGGGACAGTTGGATAGCAGCTGCAGCATGCCTTTCACCATCTGTTGAGAGTACTTCCCCACTAGGTCCTAATAGAATGGACGGACGGACACACACAGGATTGACGGTCAGAATTGCCTGTCATTTTAGCATAATGTTCGTATCCTACTAGAATTAGATTTTTTGTATTTTTTGCGGTTCTACATGAACATCATCAGCTAATTTATCAAATAAAAAATATATATATTTGGCCTACATGTAAAACCCTCGGTGGACACAGTATTTTTAGCCGACAAACAGACATACCTGGTAAATACGGATGATGTAGGCCAGGAAAGACAGAGTCTTGATCTGCGCAGCGATGAAATCAGCATACAGCTCTTTGTTATAGAGCTTGTGTTGCCTTTGGAGAATATGACATTGTTCAAGCACACATTTGCAAACAATGCGTTTAGTCAGAGCCCCATCACAGCGGGTTATGATTTTGCATCGTCATCGTTTAAGGTGCCAATTATAGAGGCTGAAATTACAAGCCGTATCACACAAGGGGGGCCGATTGTTTGTGCCGGGGCGGTTACTGCCCGTCATCAGGAAACTTTCCCTACCTGCCAGACTTCTACTTTTCTAAATTAGCTCAGCTCCACTTCGTTCCTGCTTGGAATGCTTAATGCAAACGCTCTTCCTACCCAGAGTGTTTGTTAACCTCCCTGCTAAGCCAATTTCGACCATTTTAGATCCCCCACCCCTTCAAATCCCACCGCAAATCAATTATCCAACAACAATCCTAAAAATAAATTAAAAAGTTTGATTTCTAGTAGTCTCCTAACCCCATCCCAGACTATGGCATATGACAATGTATATACACAAGAAATGGCATGGGGTACGCACACGCACACACACCTGTACCATACCTGGCCTGTGGAGACACCTGAAGCATGATAGTGTTCATGATGAGTGGGACAAACTCTGACACCACATTGTGGATGTTTAGTTTGTACAGCTGAAAGCAAACAGAGGAATATAACCTCGATTTATATCATCAAATAAATATTTTTTTCAGACACTTCACACTCCAACATTATGCTGCGATAAAACCTAAGGCGCCTTGTTTCTATGTAGAAAGACGGCCCACGTTTTACTCAGGGCTTAAAGCCAAAAAACAACCCAAGACTGAAAACAAGTTTTTGCTAATTTGAACCTATAGAATTAAATGACCCCCAAGAAATCATCCGTCCCCAGGACTGAGAACTTTAAGCCCTGTGAACTAGAGCCTCACTTTGGCTCCATCATCAAAAACATTTTCCAGGAAAATACAATTCTAAAAGGTTTTTCCTTCTCTTTGCAAGGACCGGTCTGTCAACTAGTCGGTTTTAAGACATTACTGTTGGATTACAATATAATACTATAAGTATGGCATCTGCAGTACAGTAGGGAAATTAATGCATAACCACCTCTGATGAGTAGAAGGCTTACCTGGTACATCAACACCACTATAATGGGCAGCTCAGCCAGAACTTTGAGAGACAAGGACCCCCGTGGAATGATGGTGTGCTAAAGGTGGAAAGTGAGTCACAAATTAAGTTAGTTTTACATACAACTCAACGCCCTGATTGTTACTGTGATTCGAGTTGTCAATGCTTCCCTTTCACACATACTGAAGCGAAAGCCTGCACATGCCTTGTATTTAGTGAATAAAGGGATTGTAATACAACTAGACAAAACACATTAATTAGTAATGTAATCCTGTCTGATTTGTTCTGAGGAATGTGATTTTCTTTTATCCATCTAAGCAGGAGCCATGTTTTCTGATGTTTCCATTTGTGACAACATGGTGTTCTGGTGCCATCCAGTGGTTACCAGCGGTATAGCCGAAAAGGAGGAAAAACTATTGCTGTGGAATTGATTATGTACCAACCAACCACTGCATCTAAATATAATTTTACTAAGGAAATGGCTATGAGATACTGCATGTAAAGTTACTAATGGTTGCATATGGCCTGTTAAGTGAGGCTTCACTTCATGCTCCAGCGGTCAGAAGCGAGTGGTGTTTAAAATGACTGATTTTGTTGTCTTTATTTCCTCCTGCAGTGTATTAATGCAGATGGTAAGTGATCGGCTGTGAGCCAGGCTTTGAGAAATCGGTTCATATAGCAAGCTCACCGTTCTCGTCTCGCTGTCCTCCCGTTCAGGAGCGGTCTTCACCAGCACTGAAGTGATCATACCCACCATTTCTGGAGAGGGAACTGTGTTCTCTGCTATCACCTGGGGGTTCTCAAAATAACGGGCCTGGCCATAAAGGAGAACAACGGTTAGAGGAAATAGACTTTGAGAATTGTAGCAAGAGAATGAAAAAGAGAAAGGCCTGTGTGGAGAGCTGTACAGCGATGCAAGTGGAAGAACATGGAAAGGGAAACAGAGGGAGGTTTAATGGAAAATAAAGTAGCAGACAGAAGAGTCATTAGGGAGAATTTAGTAGTGGAGTGCAGCAGACAGAGGCGGTAGACAAAAGACGTAATGGTGAGGCATGGAGGGAGGGATTGATAGGAGAGATTGGAAAGACAATTTAGTATTGAGAGACAAAGAGGGAGATTGGATAGAGAGAGGTGACAGGGAATTAGAGATAGAGATGGTGAAAGTAAAGTACAGAATGAAGGTCCAATTAATCTAGCCTAAAATATGTTTTTTTGAACTGTCATTTGTATCATGAGTATAATTCATAAACAATGTGAATGTTACACAGAAATGAAGCAGTGCAATTTTTATTCGGAAAGAGGCATTTTTTTCACTGCGAATAAAAAAGTTGTATGAATGAGGAATCAATCAGGTATAAATAAAGAGTGTAGGGAAACAGAAGGAATGAAGTAGAGGTGTGGGACTAGTAATAGAGCTGTAATAGAGGTGAAAATGTACTTACGACAACTTTGGGCAAGTCTTTGTAAATCTGTTTCACAAAGTCCAGAAAATGATGAATCTGAAAGAAAGAGGTTTACGCCCATTAAGATGATTAGTAAAAAAAATATGATTACACTTGCAAATCCCCTTGCGAGCCTAAAGTACAAAAGCAAACTCATCATTTGTGCACGTCTGAAGTTTTCTTTTAACCTAGTTAGACCTATGAGGAGGAATTCTCTATTTTGGGCGCGGCAAATATACATCAGCCCCGTAATAAAGCAACCCTCCGAAACAACAAAACTTTTCTTTGAAAAAGGAAGGGGGACGAGTCGCACCTCTTGAGAAATGGGAGGACGGAACTGCTTGTGCAGCTCAATGATGATGCGGAGGCAGATCAGCACGTTCTCCTCACTCTCGATCTGGAAAACCATCCAAATAAAGCAGACAGGTTAAGGCTTCACATTTGACATCTACACAGAGAACAGACAAAAAATAATAAAAATAAAAGAATATTGGGCTCAGTTCTCGGTTGCATTAGTGAAAGATCCCCAAAGCAAATCCACAAACATCCATCGGACATTATATGGCAAGAATGGTGTCAAGCAAAACCCCACTGTACCTCCAGGAAGCGAAACATCACCGACAGTATGTTCTTGGTGTGTGGTCGGAGATGCTCATTGGTTGGAATGCGGTGAATGATCTCCAGTACCAGCTTCCTCAATTGCTGCAGAGCACAAAACAATACTTAGCAATACTACCATGATTTAGTTTATCTTCTAAAAACTCGGAAAGACCCGGACGGTTAGCTCAAGCCTGAGCCAGCCTGGCAGCGTGCCGCGGGTTTGACACCCGGTCCCAACGGCCTTTGTCGCGTGTCTCTCCCCATTTCCTGTCAGTCTACTTTATCTAAAGAAAGAATCCAATGCTGTTGATTGTCCTGAATAAGGGCGTCAACAAGACATGCCCAAGATGTTCAGTGTAATGTTTGGCTTTACCACGCCTACCTGTGTGGGTTTCTCTTGCAAGAACTGCACTTCTCCATCCTGTAGGAAGGTAAGGAAGCGAGGGATAATATGTTCCAAGAAGGTTGAGTACTGGGGTGATGACGTCACATTCTGAAAAATATGAGGAATTGACCAAAGTAAAGCAATTAGTATTCGGCATGCAAGTCACATATTGCATATCTTCATGTCCATAGAAACATGTTAGCACAGTGTACACAGTACATTCAAAGATCATGTAATCAGCTACAACCAGCTCTTGGTTTGCAACTGAATTTGGCGGTTCAATTTACTTGGCAGAATGCATTAATTTAAAATATATTCAGTTTTTACTGTCAATACATTTTTGACTAAAATCAAATTGTGTTTAGGCTGTCCTGTAAAGGCAGTCGAGCAGGTACGAGGGCACTTGTTCGCTACTGCGTGTGCATGCTTATCAGCATATATGGACAAATGGATATCCAACTATGCTTCTGCATTGTGGCAGCGCTTTAAAGTCTTGAACAGATTGACTGACAGAGTAGATTATACTACCTGCCAAGGTCACAGAGACAAATACTGAATATTCACTGTCATCTCATCGCACTGCCTGGGGTTACTTTGATCTACCACCATACAACCTCTTCCTCATTTTCATTTGCTTTCACAACTCTGTCAGGTAACCTTTAAAGATCCGATCTCCATACAACTCTCAAATTTATCAATGCTTAGAAATCCATCATTGCGATCAAACTCTGGGGGAGATTAATGAAAAATGACTTGTCTGCCATTACAGGGTGGGGAGAGAACTATTCGTCAAACTCACCTCAAAGTTCTCGCTGACCTCCTGCATCATCTTCAGCTTGGTCTCGTCGGCTGGATGTTGAAGGACAAGAAGCATGCTCGTTAATCATCACAGCTAATGATACGGCTCCAATGTTCCTGGCAACCTTGCTTTGCTCAGCAGTGTGTGGGGGGCTCTCAGATCTTATCAGTTTTACTTTCAGCGCCCAGATTGATTGAAAGGTACATCCATCCAAGACAGACACACTGACACTCGTTCTCTCTCTCACACACACACAAACACACGTACCTTTCATCTGGACTAAAGAGTATCGCTCTCATCACATTGCCCCCTGCTGAGCATAGCTAGTTATCTACTTATCCATAAACTAGACATTCCTGAATTGCATTGAGAAAGTATTGGGTGGGTCTGTGCATATTACAGAATGCAGATTTTAAGCTGAGATGTTAGCATTTAGTGATGTGTGCATGCATGAAAAATATAATAATCAGTGCAAACTCACTGTACCTGTATAATATGTAGTTTTGTAAATTACGGTATGTTTCCAAATAGTAGCCTGAGCGTTTAATATGCAAAGTCGACTTGGACCCGGTCATTTAAACGGAGCCAGGTAGCGAATGATTTGTTAGAATAGATTTTTTGGCCAAGAGATTTGGTGTACAAAGACAACTCATGTCCATTTTACTAAGTCTCAAGGGTTTAAGAGATAAACATCTACTATAGTATATGTGTATGTGTATGTGAACTTGTAATATGTGTGTGTACAGTATAGTACCCTTATCAGTTATGGGACAATTCCTTATTTCAAGGGACGGTTGTCAACTCTTGACTACCTCAATATACTCCAAAAACATTAGCACTGCACCAAATTGTAAAATTGATAAACTCACGTGTGTTGGTATCCGTGAGAGCTGCCACGAACTGCAGGTACTTCTTCATCAGCGTGGTTTGGTCCACCACGGTGGGACTAGGGTTGGGCACAAAGGCCATGGTGCCAGCTGGAAGAGACATGGCTGCGATGGGGCAGCGGGCAGACTACAGGTAGTCTGCACCAGTCTCACAAGAATGTCATATACACTGCACACCAGGAAGAAAAAAAACAAAACAAAAAAAGAACAATTGACATGGGGAAACACTTACAGGTGCTATTTTATTAATAATATATCTAAAGACAAGAAGGTACATTTTTATCAATGTTATAGTATATTTTATGTATGTATTGTAGGCCTAAAAGATAAGAACGTCAATTTGTATCAATGTCAAACATGTTATATTTTATGTCATGTTATATTTTATGTATTGTTATAATTTCTGTTTACAAAAAAGGCTGGAGACAGGGAGACCCCTAAGAAACATTCTATAGCTATGATCAGAATATAGAGCTGACTATCAATTCAATTCATCACGCAGCACCTTGTTTTGTAAACACTACAAATGCGACAAACACACACATGCCGCTCGCTCGGGCGAATGGCGCTTAGTTATGACATCACTGCCTGTGCTTAAAGCGTCAGCTAGCTGCACATTCTGTCCAGAACACGCTGCAAAATACCACTTAAATAACTGGACTCATAACTTCAAAAGCTGGCATTGCCTGTTCCCGTGGCCCCGTTCAATAAGCGACGATGCACTCTTCAAAGCGAAAACACACCATGGGACAATTCGCTCTGGTCTCAAAACACCCAACAATTAGCACCAATAGCTAAGCTAACGAGGCTAACGAGCTAGCGTTCCCAAAGAAAGAAAGCGCTCGCGCAAACTCAGTTTAGATTAAAAATAAATACAAAATAAAATAAATGTATAAAATCACACTTTCTCGTTAAAAAAGAATATTGTTCATAATTTCAATGCATGCAAAAGGGACGGTAGCCTATTAACAGGCGTATATTTATAAGCTTTAACTTACAAAATAAATGCATCCCCATTCAGACTTACCAACTAGTCCCCACCGACAGGATGCAACTGTCTGTGTGTCATTCGCGCTGCCGCCGCTGAACATTCACCACATCTCACCGCTAGATCACTCCGCGTAATGTTGATCATATTTTACTATCATGAAAATGTACACATGTTGACTTCATAAAATGTATTTATTAATACATGCGTTTTATTATTAAGTAAGACGTGCCACATTGAACCATATTTATCAGACATAACAGTTATTCTAGTACCCGTGGAAGGATACATAGTGAAATCAACGGTTATAAGACCATCGTTTTCGATGGTCTTCTTCCTCCAGGGATGTTGGTAGTGGAGGTATAGGCGATAGTTTGCGGGTATCTGCGCGCCGCTGCCCGTATTATCCATCCTATGCGCCGCTATGGTGGCAGTCTTGAGTCCTATTATTATCCATCGAATGAAAAAGCAATAGTACTGTTCTTTAAAAAAAAATGTTAATTAGGTCTCGATTAATCCTTGTCTTTCACCAATCACCACCAGTAGAATGAAATAATATGGGCAAATTATACATTTGCTGAATCCTTAGGGTCATGTCAGTATTCCAGTTATTGTGGTTTGTGTCTATGATGTTTCTTTATGCCACAGGGACTAAAAGACAAAATATGGTTTAGGAAGTGTATTTCTTTTTGTTATTAAGAGCTCCAGTGACCACTGTAGGCTACTTAGTATACATATACACAAAATGGCTTTAACGAAAGCTTGAAGGGTACTTTAAAGTGATACCAAACACAGTAATAAAACTATTTAAATATGTATTGACACACACACACACACACACACACACACACACACACACACACACACACACACACACATACACACATACATCAAATCCTAGTGAACATCTCAGGCATCAAATGGGCGAAACTGTTGTATGATGGAACGGTACAGTAGTATAGTACAGTAAATAGTCAGAACAAGTGGGCACCCTGGACAAGTGGCCACCTGGATGAGTGGTCACCCAGACAACTGACCTGTATGGAGTGGAGTGGTGCTAGAGTTCGGTCTTCGAGTTTGTTTCAGAGCAAACAGCTCCATGTTGGTGTGATTTTAATATTTTAAAAAAATTCCTGACGATGCAAATTACATCACAAAATCGCCATTCACCCACCCCTCCCCTTTTCACTGCACATGCACACACTCACACACACACACACATACGACACTGTCATATGAACATATGCACCACCGTTCTGACATCATAGTCGTGGGTCAGCATCATGTTGCCTTTGTGGCCTTCAAACAGGGTCTGTGGAGAGAATAGATGGGGAATAAGTTTACCGGAATTATTCAAAACTAGAGAGGTGCCTGTGGGGCCTCTACGGCGGTGCCCATCTACATGGAATGATGCAAGTTGGAAATGCATGCCCCACACAGATGTCTGAGTCCCTTTTATGCCCGACGTTAGAATGATGTCAGATTCCTCTGTGTCCCTTTATCCTTCTACCCTTCTACGGTACGGTACGGTACGGTACGGTACGGTACGGTACGGTACGGTACGGTACGGTACGGTACGGTACAGTACAGTACAGTACAGTACCAGTACGGAACAGTTGTTATGTTATTTTTTACAGAACACAAAACACATCTAGCAGGAAAAGAGACAATGAGAGAGAGAGTTTTACAACAGAAAGCCAACTATTAGGTTACTAACTATTAGGGCATTTGAACACTCATCGAGTTCTAGTTCCTATATATGGAGTATACATGTCAGGCAGCCATGCCCAATATGGAGTGTTGGCCTGTTGGGATGCCAGAACAGGCCAGCTTTGGAGTTCTGTGTCAGGCATGCCCAAATAGGGAGTGTTGTTGAGCCTGGGCAGAGGCCTTTTGGGGGAAGTTCTGGACAACCGTGGGTCCGACCGACTCGACACCAGGCACTGCACCCCCTGCGGTGGTGTGGAACGCGTGTGTCAAATTTGAAGTCGGTGGGGCGCACGGTTCTCGAGTTACATGCATTACACACAGACAGAGGTACAGACAGACAGACTGACATGCCTTGTATTGAACGGTACCACAAAGCTGTATCCAGAGTTGTGGCACATTGGGCTCGGTATAATATCGACCAAGTCGACCTGCGGCCACGCCACACGTATCGGCGCATTGTTGGCATTATGGGCGCCGCCCCCATTTCCCACAAATCTAGGACGATGTAGCTATGCCGCTGGTGGCCAGGGGTCAGGGGACCAGGGCCGCTGTCTCCTCCGTCGTCGCCGCCTGTTGAAAATGGGGAAAGTATATACAGTTGGAGGGGGTACAACATTTTGTAAACAGCTATGTCACATTGCATCGTTAATAATCGTTATATACATGTTATAACAGGGTATAGAGCTTTTTTGAAACAAATAGCAGCAACTATTTGCAGTCTCTTTTGGACAAATGGCATCATTGACATTGTACGCTAAAAGAAATTCTTTAAAGTATGTGTTGTGTAAATGAATGGTGTGTGTTTGCCCCACTACCGCTCTGAGAGTTTGGGAACATAGGGGGAGAACCGTTAAGGCCGTTAAGGCGGGCAAGGCGGGCATTGGGGTATAGGGCGATGACATAGCTGTTGGCTTGGATTCCTTAGCCGTGTTGTGGACATGCACTTTACATTTGTTAAATAAGATGTGGCCTAAATTGTTCCTGTGAATATAATGTGAATAAATGTCAACTTTTGTAACTTGGTGTCTCCCTACCCAGTATAATGAACCTTTTAAAGTTAAAGCCTTAAATAGCTGTTGGTGAAATTCCAACTGTCTGTAGTAATCTATAAGTTCATTTGGTTACACATGTGAGACTTTTTTGGTGCAAATATAGGGTAAATGATGATGGCCATCAAGACCTTAGCATGTAGAAGTTTTTGGTCACAATCAAAAAACCCATAGGTCCCGCCAGGGGCGGACCAGGGCCGTCGAGGCCGCCTACAGATAAAAACACAGGAATATATAAATAGGTTAATGGTTTAACCACATGACATGTGGTCAGGGCAGCGCCATGGGGGGGTCAAAAAGGGTATTTACACTAGAAGAAGTAGGAATGCTAATTCAATTAAATTCAAAGGCATGGGAAAACAAACCTTTACATTGCCATACAATACAATAAAAACAGTTGAAAATGGGGAAAGTATATAGGCTTACAGTTGGAGGGGTACAACATTTTGTAAACACATTTAAAGACATCTGACAGTGACTTTAACGTATATTAAATGTTTTACAAAGTATAACATGGGCCTTCCTTGTTCCTACTCTCAGTATTGAGAAAGGTATTCAAATGAATTCCCTGATGAGATCATAGAATAAAGAAAAGATGACATTTAGATGATTATTTACTAAATCAGTAAATCTAGTAAATGGTAAATGAAAATCAATTCATTTACCGCCGGTCTCTGCCACCGCCCCCCCGACCACCGGCTCCGCCCCAGACACCATTTTGGCGTCGGTGGCTCAGGGGTAGAGCGACTGGATGGCAACCGCAAGGTTGCCGGTTCGAACCCGGGCTCCCCCAGAGTTAGTCTCGATGTGTCCTTGAGCAAGACACTTAACCCCTAATTGCTCCTGAAGTGCTAGTAGGTGCCTTGCTTGTTGTGATAAAGACAGACTGCTTTCTCACTGCTCCTCTTGAGCCTCATATGTTCAGTTGTATTTCATGTTAATTTTCTGTTTATAATATCTTCACTTCATATTCATCATACGACACACACTGAACCTTTAGCTAAGGTACTTACTTTCTGTAAGTCATTAGGCAACCTGCTGTGGGACAATTCCTTGCTTTCCTCACCCCCTCTTGAGCAGGCATCTGCTGGGTCGGAAGATGTTATCAGCTAATTTTGATGTATCAGAACCAACTTGACAATCAATCAATGTCAATTCAACATGAGTCATATATTTCAAAAACGTAATCAATAATGCAATATTGTTAGAAATTATTTGTCACCTTTTAGCCTTTACTCAGTTTTTTATGCCTGTGTGTGTGCTTTCTATAATATTGATGGACTCTCCTGTCCACGTGGCTTAGGCTACTACTAATGGACATCACCCCTCACTCCATCTCTCTCATTCACTGCGGGTGCTTTCAGTGTGAATAGACAGGCAAAGGGAGAGTGATGTTTTTTCTCCAATGAATGTCACAATGCCCCCATCTATGCCTCCTCTCTCTCTCTGTCTGTCCTTTTCACAATCAGGACAACTAGCATAATGGGGAGCTGCTGAAATATATTTTCTTTGAGTGTCATATTCATGTCATTAGTAGCTGTATGAGAGGTCCACTCTGAGACATGGGAGGGGAGGATTCAGCATTCTCTGATGTTCAAGACCACTTATCTTTCCATTAGATTTAGTCATCTGTAGGTAGGGTGACCACCAGATCCAAACTGTTCATTTGAGGGACAGAAGTATTGCATGTGTGGGACAAGTGGGGAAACGGGACGAAATTCAACTATAAAACAAAAATAGCAGACCTGCTATTTTTGATACGACAGTACATGCAATGTGGCCCCTCTGGAGTGACTGTGGAAATACAGTCCATACTCCATCTTCAAAGTTGCCCACCACTGCTTTAGCCTATAGGGGAATATTTCTCATGTTATTTTAACAGACTTAAAAACACATCTAGCAGGAAAAGAG
>OOFJ01108964.1:0-11441 GCA_900323375.1 Benthosema glaciale
GTGCTGCAATCACACACAGGTGTGACTGCAGACAAGGCCATGGAGTCATGCAAAACCACACCCACCCGGATAAAACACAGGAAGGAAAGGGAATTCCCAATGCCTTATATGGGTATTGGTGGGCGGTTCCCTATGGTAATTAGGATGCTAATTAGATAGGTGGGGCGTCTACCTATGATAATTTGATGGAAGTGGCACACCCCTTCAAGTTACGAGGATTTGGATTCATCATCATAAGAACGATACTTACGAACAATTCTGCCTACTTAAGAACGCTTCATGGATCTGACTGGACTTCTCTTAGAGATTCTCTTAGGAAGAAATGTAAGAGGAAAATTTAAGAACTTATTGGCGCATGAGGCCCATTGATTGCCTTATTGCCTAGATAAAAGGTTAAATATATTTCATTGTGTCTGTGTGTATTCCTTATATCAGAGAAACTTCAAAGTATACAAGCCAATTATTTTATAACCTAGAATTGATGTACCACTGTAGTTAAGTATTACACAGTGGGTCACACCATGCTCACTGTTTCTTCAGGATTCTTGTAAGAATTGTGCCAGCCTAATGGAGGAGGTGGGAATTTTAGTCACTCAACTGGCCCAGGCTAGGATGGAGGCGGCCAACTACCGGGAAACCCTGACAAATTACCTGCAGCGGTACACAGAGGTATGTATTCAATTAATGGGAAACGTTCCCATTAAATGTGGTCTAAAACAATGCCAGACCACCGTTATTATAATGTTCAATATGGCATCTGTGCATTAACACTTTCTCTCTCTCTAGGCCCACCTGACTCTGATCATTTCACTGAAGAAGGGTGTGTTTGTTGATGGTGCTGTGGAAAGGTTTGTCACATCAGCTGTGGAAGCTTATCAGGTAGGAAATCACTCGCATTGTGTTTAATTGAAGTAATTATACAACTAGGTAGCAGTGGAGCAACTTCTCTACATTTCTGTCTTAGGTACTGTCAATGGGCTGGCGTAATCGAAGGGTGGCCTCCACATCCATGAACCGAGAGTCTTCAAGATCCCACGCTGTGTTCACCATGACAGTGGAGTCCAAGGAGTCCATAAACGAGGTGGTGAACATTCGATCATCTCAGC
Organism: Benthosema glaciale; assembly: GCA_900323375.1. NCBI lineage: Eukaryota > Metazoa > Chordata > Actinopteri > Myctophiformes > Myctophidae > Benthosema > Benthosema glaciale. Next base: position 1,107 of record OOFJ01108964.1, read on the forward strand.
TGAACTTGGTGGATCTGGCAGGGTCGGAGAGGCAGAGAGACACACAGACAGACGGTTCAAGACTGAAGGTGATGCTTTGTCCTACAACGGCCCTACCCTACATTATGCTCTGCAGTTGTTTTTGAGTTGGTCATTGTCTTGTGCTTTTTTCCTCTCCTTTCAGGAGGCCAGCAGCAACAATCGCTCCCTTATGAGCCTCGGTCAGGTGATCATGGCACTGGTTGATGTTTCCAACGGGAAGAACAGACATATCTGCTACAGGGATTCCAAACTCACCTTCTTACTAAGGGTCAGTGCCCAGTTCCTCAAATGCTTTCCCATGAATTCAGTTTCTAGTGTCATGGTTCGACATTCTGTCCATAAGATGTGTGTGTTGTGTTTCTTGGCTTCGCTCTGAATGTACAGGTACATGGAACTTACTGTAAGCCTAGCCTACCTGTCCTATAATATTGCAATATTTTCATTATCCTGAAATTTCATGGTCTAATTTAATTAGTAAATAATATATTACCAGGTAATATTTTTCACCATACCTTGGCCATTTTCACTGATGGTCTGGACTGGACACTGTAAATTTGCATACCCGCGACACGCTGTCAAGGTTGCATTGCAGCCTAGGGTGCCCGCCGCCCGGACCACCACTCCGGCGGCCTGGGCAAAAATAACAAATTCTAACACAAGAAGTAATGTACTGACAGATTCGTCTGTAGTTGGTGTGACAAGAACACTTACTATACATTCTTATTTTTTATTTATAAAGGACTCTCTTGGAGGCAATGCAAAGACATATATCATAGCCAACGTACATCCTGGCTCAAAGTGTTTCGGAGAAACACTATCTACTCTGCAGTTCGCCCAAAGAGCAAAGCTGATCAAGAATAAGGTACCTGTCATCTGACACTAACTGCACACAGTGACGCATACTGTATCAGACCGACCCAGCCAGGCATGGCATAGTTATTTCATAGTCTTGGTGCTCTTCCTCTATTACACTGGTTCCAATCTAAAAAAAAATCTACGAAAGTAGTAAAAAGCTCACAATGTGGCGTGAAGCGTCACATAGATCTGCTGTTTTCACTAGTTTGGGTCCAAGGCAAACGTCTAATAAATGTTTTGAGTCTTGAGCTAAAACGTTTTGGAACCACTGCTCTATTAGCTCATGCTTGTGGAATCTCTTTCTATCAGGCCATGATCAATGAAGACACACAGGGAAATGTGAGGCAGTTGCAGGCTGAGGTGAAAAAGCTGAAAGAACAACTTGCCCAGGCCCTCGTGTATAAGCCAGGCAGTGTGGACAACAGGGATGTGGCACCAGGAGGGCCTAGAAGCCCAATGGGTAGGAGCACTTCAACAATGTACATTGTGACCCTTTTTGTTGATGAAATGTTATTTTTATGACCCTGGAACGTCTTGCCTATATATTATCTGTGCAAGAATAATTCTCAACCATTCAAATATGTTTTTTTAATTTCTTTTGCCCTAGGAGGTTATAAAAACAAATTAAAGTATGTTTGAATTAGAACTGCTGTTTGGAAATTCTGTTCTTTCTCAATGATTGTTTGCAAACCCCCACCCCCCCCATTAAGTAAGTAGAGGGCAATCTTTCTTCTCAGGTGCATCCAATCTAGACCACCCTGAAATGGTGTACAAGGCAAAGTTCATCGAAGCCGTTCAACTATGGAGGCAACGTGGCGAGGAGAAGACCGTAAATGCAAACTAATAATCGAATTCTACTGATTGCACTACCACATTGGTTTGTGGTAAGGATTTTAAGAGGACGTGTTTGTTGTGCCCTTTTTGTAGGTGCTGCTGCAGAAGGTAGCTCAGCTGGAGGAGGCGTTGAGACAGAAGGAGACGTTCATCCACTCCAGCCGCATGATCATCAAGTTCCGAGACGGCCACATCGCTCGCTTGGAGAAAATGAAGGGAGGGCAGGGCTTGCTCCCAGAAGAGGAGAATCGAGCTTTAGTCGACCAACTCAAGGAGCAAATCAAGACACTTGAAGATCAGGTATAATTAGAAATGGACTTTTGAAAACTTGGCTGGGGCAGTCATAGCTGATGGCATAGATGTTCTATAGAATAGATGATGGTAATGACATATTCCATATTTTATGATACATTTTAAAGCTTTCAGTATTTGTAAGGTTTTTCAGCTGGTTAATGTTTTCATATGTCAATCTGTAAGGTTGTATATTTATTACAGAGGTACTGTAGGCCATTTTTAATCCTTAGTTGCTTTGGTGAGACTTATTTTATACATGCTGTAGTTTGTTGTGGAATTGGGAAGAAACATTTATTTTGCTTCTACTGTTAACACTGTTTAAACATTGCTCTGGTTTTAAACATACTATTCCTAACAATAAAAAAGTGAACTGAGTGGTGCATTGGTGAAACAGTGCCCCCTGTTGATACGGCAAACACATTCATACGTGAGCTAAACATACGTTAGCTAAACATACATAAGTAGCCTTGCCGAGCCGTGAGGCCCATAGGTCAGGAGCCTATCTCCTGTTTCTGTAGCGTGAGGCAGCTTGATGTACACCCCCTGGACATGACGCTAGTATGTCGCAGGGACTTACCCTTGATGCTGAGTGCCAAGCAGGGAGGCATTGTGTCCCATTTTTACAGTCTTTGGTATGACCCGGCTGGGGATCGAACCCCGACCTCTGAGTTTCAGGGCGGACACTCTAACCACAAGGTCACCGAGCTGGTACATAGGGATACACATACATACATGGGGAGGGACAAAGCCAGGCCTTGGAGTGGTTGCACCACTGAAAAATGTTTTGTTTTTGTTTGCTCAAAACAATCTTTTGTTTTTCCTTCAGGTCGAGCACCACCCAAAGATTATACGATACCAAGCCGACAATTATAGTCTGAGGGAAGAAATTCGGCAGCTTCGCTCCCTGGAGTCTGTGAAAAGCGCTGAGTTGGATTTACACCAGGCTGCTGCTGAGATGGAAGAATTCTTTCAGAGGGTTCTAGAGACAGAAAAACCTGTGGCCTGTAAGTACGATAGTGTGTGTGTGTGTGTGTATATATATCTTTTTATATTTTTTATTTCTTTAGAGCAATTGATTATGTGTCGGTGCTACAGTGCTACAGTCTTATGCTGCATTCACTTGGGATCAGGCAATCGGTAGACTGCAAACGGCAAAACCTGCTGCACGGCACAGAACTGTAAAAAGATGAAATATTTTAGCATTGATGCTGTCTGCCGTTACCGTCGCCGGTTCTGGCTGCCGTGCCGTCCTGTTCCGTTTACCACCCTGCCCCAGTCGTCTAACTAAAATTACTTCCGGTTTTGTTTGCTGTCTACCGCTTGCCTGATCCCATGTGAATGCAGCATTATATTATAGACGTGTGCTGAAAATGGACGGACAGTAGTGACTCAGGCGTTAAGAGTCACCACATGGGAATCAGAAGGTTCCTTTTTGACCCCCTTCTCCTGGCTACATGTGTGAAGTGTCTGTGAGCAAGGGTAACCTCTATAAGGCTCCTAGGAAGCATTTTGGGGTTGGGGACATCGTCTTTTGTGAGTACGGTAATTTATCTTTAAATGGCTTAAAAGGTTTGTGCTGTGGAATTGGATAATTTTGGATCAATTTAAGGATTGTGCCCAACATTGAACTACCACAAGAACACGGAGGTGTCAGCAGTGCACATATCTATTATTGGATCTGTAATTGTTTGGCTGATGGTAAACCCCTGGGATTGATTTCAAATTTCTCTCCAGCCCAGCCAACCTGTTTGACCCCAGGGACTGCAGAGAACATCTCATCCATTTCTATGGAGAGGATGAAGGCTCAGCTAATGCAGAAACAGTCTGAACTCACGGACACTAGCAAGGCCTTTGAAGAGTACAAGGAGATCACCAAGTAAGGAAGGCTTTTCTTTTTTTTCTTACACTAAATTCACTTTATTATTATTTGTGTGTTTCTGACAGTTCAGTCTATTTGTCAAAATGTTCTCTTGCTGCTTGTGTCGTGAACATGTTTCTTGTCGTCTCTTACCCATGTGTTACATTTTATTATCCAGCCCTAGTTTGCAGGTTTGGAAAGAAGCCTATATTTAAAATACAAATGCAGACATCTTGGCAATGGGCTGCTCTGCATTACTGTTAAATGGTTCATCATTTCAAATGCAATACATTAAAGCCTGTGCTGCAGAATTATATTTTGTTTTATTGATCATTGTGTTATAGGAAACGGATGGCTGAGTTGGAGTCTGAGAATAGATACCTCAGCAAGTTCAATAGGCACTTGGAAAACATTCTTGAAGCTACAAATGCCAACAAAAAACAGGAGCTTTCTCAGCTAAATAGAATCCATGTTGACACTATCAAGGTGAGGGGATGTGGCCATCTCATTGCTCAGGTCTCCCTATTTTTACAGTATTTCTAACTATAAACTTGTGTTTTGCTGCTGTTTGAACTACCAAGAGACTTCAATATTCATATGGAGGGATGATAACCTATCTGGCGATGATGCAATGGGAGTGTGGTTGTCCTTAGTGCCATTTTGTGCCTTAGTGCCATTTTTTTTTTAAATGTAGGCACAGGAAGCCCATACCGCACTGTTTTTAAACATATCCTTCATCTCTGTTTATAACAGATTCTTACCACCCCAACCAAGAATAATTATAGCCCGCGAGTGCCACCTCTATTCAGTCCAGAGCACTTGAACGGCAGGGAGGAAGACGTGGATGATATTCGGAGTGAACAGCTTCCAGATATGGCCGACTCCGAGACAGCCTGTGAAGCCCTGACTGAGGAAGTTCAACAACTGCAGGTAAAATTAAAATGCATGGACATGCAAACCCTACCTTCACCAGCGTCTCTTGCTATCATTCACCTTGGTTTTATGTTGGGTTGACCTTGGAAACAACAGTGTTAGTCCGGCAGTCGAGCTGTACGGGTGACAAATGTGATGAGGTCAGCACATTTTTGGCAAGTAGCTAAAATTTCCCACTTTAAACAAAAGAAGCCTGTCGGCTGCCGGACTATGTGGACTGTGGGGTGGTACGGTTGTCCCGGCAAACTGACAATGCCCTCCCACACATCAATGTGGGCAGAGTAATTATGGACCTACACTCATCCAGTATCGATACCACCACTCTATTAACATTGTGTGAATATCTCTTTCTCTCCACGATGTCAAGGAGAAAGCCAATCGTGTGCAGGGTCAGTTGGACGAAGAACAGCTGAAGAACAGGAAGCTGTCGGAACAGATAGCAAAGCTTGAGGAGCACGTTGTCATGATGTCACAGGAGGCTGACCGCAAGGATGAGGTGGAATGCTTTCTCATTGTTTACACATGCGCATACAGTATTGATTTCCTTCAATTTGTCACCTGTCATAAACTTGTCGTCAATAATGATAATGTTTATGACGGGTGACGATATATATAAATATATAAATAACACCACGCTTATTTATATATCATGTGCAGTATACTGCAGGTTACAGTAATCATGGGAACGTTTCACTTTCAAATGGAAATCTTGGAAGATCATGCAGAAGGGATGTTTTCTTAATATCTTGCTATGTACAGCAATTGCTATTGTCTATTTTAGCTGGTGCTCCAGACATTTAGAATTATCTATATATGTATGTATAAATATCTCTGTCGGATGAAAATGTCAAACTCTTCAGGATTCAAATTCATTTAAAAATGATAAACAATTGCACATCTACAAGCTGGCACGATGAAACACATTTTGAACTTGTAGATCGGCTACTTTTGTATGACACATTTCAATGAAGACGAGAGGTTTCTGCCCAACAGCAATGACCTATTCGGTCCTGACACTGAATTGTGTGTTGTTGTACATTGATAATGCTTGGCTATCCTGTTTCTCTTTGCATCTAATATAGCTACTTTCTACTGAGAGAGATGGCAGAAACACGGAGAAGCTCAGTCTGCAGGAGACCATAAACAAGCTGGAGAAGACGTTGCAGTCTCATCAGCAGACGGGGGAAGGTGAGGATTCTGCCTTGACAATGTGACTTAAAAATGTTAGATCATCAGATATATTTATTTAGTTGTGGCATTTTCTGTAAACGTACTTGATTACACAATTCAACAACGTGATGTCTTTATTTATTCAAATCAGGCTGCCATAGCAGAACCGGAATTGATCAACCTTCTAACATATAGAAGTCCATCCATACTGTACTATATTGCTCAGTCCTGCTATGAAGGCTGTGTCGCCAGGTACTGAGTAGCGATGACGTAAATTACCATCCGCTCTAGACCGGTTCACACAGCGATTTTTGGAACACAGACTTGGTGGAAAGCCTGGTGACGCGAGGTTAGGTACTGAGTACTTACTACTGACACTCACATGCTCTGCATCTTCTCAGTTCTGAGGATTGAGATCCGTGACCTTCAGCTGGTTCTGCAATCATCTGATAAGGAGCTAGCTGTTGCTAAGAAGGAGCTAAGTGAATGTCGGAGTGAACACGAGAGGGAGGTGTCCCAGCTCTCTAACAGTCTGATGAGCACAAAGCTCCAACTTGACACAGTCCAGTAAGTGATTTTTTTTGTCCAGTATGTCCTCATTAGGTTTTGCATTCAATCATGCAACACTGTATTGCACCATACATGGCTGGATTATGCACCGCATGCATACATGCATCCTCTACCACCATACTAGTGAGAAGTTATTAAAATGTCTTAAATGTAGCTTACTGAAACATGCAGTTACCATGTTAATAGTGTACTATTAATTCAATACTGTTGTCTGCACCTACTCGGCAAACTACATGGCTCTTTCTCCAATTGTTTTCATCCTCACACAGTACACGCCATCGGTAGTCCAGGTGAAGTTGCGTGCCAAGCTGCCATTTTCTTGTGTTAACCCCAGGTTGGAGTGGGAGCAACTTCTGGAGGAACATGGAACCCTTCAAGACTCTTTTGACCAGCTGCAGGCCGAGGCGAAGTTTGAGGCTGACGAGGCCAGACAGCAGCTGGAAAACAGACAGCAGGAGCTTGCTGCTCAGCAGGCAGATATTACGGTTGGTGATGTGATCATGTTCATTTGCTGTCTTTATATTCCCCCTGACCCTGACTTTGGTTGTGGATATTTTAAGAGTTAAACTTTCAGTTCAGTTATTGTAACTACATGGTCACTAGCGACTCTATTCTGGGGCAAACTTTCACCCAAACACACTAGAGCATAATCAGGATGCGGCCTACTAATGGAGCTCTGGGGGCCTCCGGTCAGCTAAGTAGCGAATTGATCAACAAAGAAATGTTAATGTGTAAAATTAAACATAAGTAATAAGCAGTTTGGCGATTTGTCATGTTAAAAATTTAGTAGCTAGTATTTACAACCTGACTAACGGGACTGCTTGTGGAATTTGTGATCTTCCTCTAAAGTTGGGCTGGGTACTATGTCAAAGGAAAATAAATGGTCCAGATTTTAATAAAAGACGTAGAAGCGCTTCAGCTTTGGCCAGGGTCACAAGCACGCGCGCACACAAGCGCACACACACAAACTAAGGTTTGAGTTCAGACACTGTACCATCTGAGCATTTATCCTCCTTACTTTTATACTTAATGTTTGATTTTATAGTATAAAAAAATGTGTTTATTAAACAGAAAATATTTATAGCCCACCGTACTACACCGTTTTCTGTGTGCATGCATTGTAGGAGCTGAGAAGTTCCTTACAGGCTGAAAGGGAGAATACCAGCAACCTAACCTCCCAGTCATCCAAGTGAGTTTGGCACAATACCCATTTCACCCCCATATTTAATCCAATTACAATATTATGAGTTGCTAACAGCTTTTACAAAGTACACGTATGAAAGTAGGACTGCTAAATGTGTTTGACCTCAGGGAACGTATCGAGACTATGGAGCAGAACAAGTTGCTAAGAAAACAAGTGTCTGATCTAACAATGCAAATTCAACAGCAGGTCAGTCAGTTGTAAGCAGTGTGCACGTCATTTACTGTGTATTCAACTTAGTTTCACACAAATAATATCACACAAGTAACAATTTCCTGTTTTCTTTTTCTTTTTTTTTTAAGACCTCCATCCTAACAACTACAGAGCTAAATCTGGCGGCTGCCAATGAAAATATAAACAGATTACAGCAGACAATTGATCAAGACAAAGTAAGTCTCTGTGTACAATTTTCCTTTATTGTTTCTGTCAAATCTGCCTTTAACGTCCCCTCTATAAGGAGGTTGTCACACAAGCATAACCCCTAGTTATGTTGGTTTCCAGGATGTTGCGCTGGATCTGATCAACCAAACTAGAGAGCTCCGTAGCGAGCTGAGCCATAAGGACCAGAACCTTGCTCTTCTGTCGGGAGACATCAGCGAAATCACAGTACTTTCACACTTTTCCTGTTTCACACTTGATTAGTCTTGGTTATCCACTGAGACAGCTTTTCCTCATCCTTTCTATGATTTCATTACGCACATGTAGATGTTTTTGTAATAATATATGGTTTGTTTTACCAGGCTAAGTTCAATGCTGCCTACTCAGAAAGGGAGGAGCTCAAAGTGAGCTACACCATGCTGCAGGCACAAGTTGAAAGCCTGAATGAAGCTGCAGAGAGGAAAGTGGCATCCAATCAGATAGAGGTATGCTTTGAGGATATAACGATTCATTGAATACTGAATTATATCAACAATACAATGAATCAGTTTAGTGATGCATCCCCTTAATTTATGCTACGTATAACTTCACCAAAATGTGGCTGCTTGTCTTTGATTCATAATACAAAAGTTGTGTTTTTTTTAATTGGTGGGTCAACACATTCAGCAGTTTGTCTGTTTAGGCTCAACACTTGTTTAGTATTTCATCACCTCAATGTAATTTTATTGTCGGAGACCATAGGATAGAGATTAAATTTACACCAGATCACATTCACTTTCTTCTCCATGAAATGTACATCTTCTGTCTTACATGTGTCATTCTCTTTATGATTGTCTGAATTAGATGGAGTGCTTTTATTGACTGTAATTGTTTGATAATGCCTAAAGTGATTTGATTATTTTGAACATGCAAATTAGCATTAACGCTGATATTCCATTTCTGGTTGCACTTAGCTCGAGGTGTTGCAGGAGGATTTGTTGTACGCCACAGACGATGTGGAGAGACTCACCAAGGTCTTAGATGAGCAGAACATCCTCCTCCAAGCCTCTCAAGACCAAACTGCCCAGAAGGAGACCATGATCAAGAATCTACAGCAAAAGGTACATTTTCCACCTGGACGGACACCTAGAAATGTCACACATGCTTGGAAATATGAAGACAATATGCATTCGGTAGTATTAATGATATAAATAATTAAAAGTTATTTTATTTTCACATTCTATTGTAGCTCAAGCAACAAGAGGAAGCCATCGAAAGAGCTATACGTAATGGCAGCTCAGGTCCTGTGCCAGAGCCTTCATGCACACCTACATCATTACCTCGGGTAAACAAACTTGTCCAATACATGTTAATTTTCTGGTACTTATGAAAGGAAAAAAGGTCGCACAACTCGTAGTCCCGATGCAAAGACTTTTTATACATTTTTTTTTTTTTAGAGCGGCGCAAGCCTGCTCTCATTAGACGGTTCGTGGCAATGAGCTATTAGCCTAAACCACGCCCAAAAGCTATGAGCCTAAGCCACGCCCAAACACGTCACTGGCCAATAGGGACAACTCGAGTACATGAACCACGCCACCGGCCTCTTTTCTTCCCCCTCAATGTCGCGACTCTGACTCTCTCTGCAATGAATGGATGATACGATGATAAGAGCGCCGCTCACTTCACACATGTGTGATTTTTTTGGTACTTATCACTCTTTGGCTAATGTCCATTTCTTGATTTCTCAAGACACCATGCACCCCGACAACCTTCAATACAAACCTGACACAGGTGCTGGAGAGCCACGAGAGGGAGCTAGAGAGTCGAAGATCCTCCATGATGACAATGGAGATTCTTCTGGCAGAACTGAATGCTGAGAGGACTGCTAAGAATGAGGAGATAAATAGGCTCAAGGTATTTACAGTACTTTGTCTACACCTCATGACAAATCTCATTTTGCTATTCTGATATTTGGGACAAAAAAAGTCTTTAGTTGTCTTGTTCTTTTGGCAATGTACATGCTATTTTTGTTTAAATGTTTTGAAATATGTTCACCCAAAACGGACACAAGGTTAAAAAAAAATCTCTTTCCACGCAGTCTGTTGCACTTTTTGAGAAATGGTTACAATTAAGTCAATTCACCATCAATCATTTTTGTTTTGGCTTCTCTTAGACCCAGCTTAGTGAGAAAGAAATAGTGCGCTTGGAGATTCAGGGACTCCTAGACAGGTTCTACACAACT
>OOFJ01108969.1:0-10284 GCA_900323375.1 Benthosema glaciale
GTGTCTCTAGCCTGGTGTCCCAGCCTTCACAGTCAGGCAGCCGCCGAGCCCTCTGAGTGTTCTGCAGGACAGGGCGGAGGAGATCGGGGTGAGATTGTCTTCACAAGGCTGACTGTACTGTATGTGAACTGAAACAACATTATTGTTTCATGGATACAGACACTGTTCTCATTTGCATCATCATATATGGATATGACTATCATTCATTAAATTTAATTGAAATTTAAAATGCAATGGTATGAATAAACTACAGACTTAGAAAACTCAGGTGAGGTTGGGTGAATAGAAGACTCCTCATGCATAGCAGGAAGCATGAGGTCAGTCAGTTGCTCTCCCTGGTTGACAGAGGGTTACATTAGATGGTTGACACTGGGTGAAAAAATGGGTTACAAAATCGTGGGATAAAACACAATAAAAACAACAGAGTTCATAACCTTTGGCCATAAAAGTACAGAAAAACTGACGCTTGCTTAACACACACGAACAGGAGAGCCACCAAACAATAAATATACAGCCAACTGTGGAGAATATATAGTCTTAAGTCGAGACCTGGCAAAACCACCTGACAATTATGTGCAATCTGATCATCATAAACGCTTGACAGCACACATCCACCCATCTAATTTCAGCAGATGCAAGATCCTACACTTCCAGTTTACGGCCTGCTGAAAACGAATCTCTTAATTTCGTAACAACAAACGTCTTGTTTACTTTGTAGTGTCCTCTGAGGGTGTGTCCGGAGCTGGAGGAATATGAATCTAAAGGCCCGCCTCTCTACCTGGGCTTAGCTGGACAGCACCAACGCGGGAACGCTTCCCTGGCCCTGCAGCTCAGTCACAGCTGGCTACAGCGACAGGAGGCGGAGCAGACAGGTGCATGCAGTGTGGCCTTGAATCACCCCTTGGAACTATGCCAGTACAGACACTATATCAAATACAAAGATATAATTAGCTGACTTACATAGTAGAGGTCTTAAAACAATGCAGGTGTTGTCGCTGCCTTTCAGGGACATGTTTAATTTAGTTTAATGTTTAAAGCGTTGTGTTTAAAATGATATTGCTGAAAAGTGAAAACATCTTAAAGCTACTATAAGCAATAATATGTCAAAATGTCAATGACCTTTTTTTATTATTATTATTTTGGTATTCAGACAGCCAGCAATGAGCAAAACACTCCCAAAAAATTGTTTGTCTCTGTGACACATCAAGGGTCTGCAATCTGCATTCAAAATTCAAAAATAAAATTGGGAGTATTTTACTCATTGCTGGCTGTCTAAATACCAAAACATAAATAAAAATAAAGTTCATTACATTTTTGACATTATATGATTTGCTTATAGACACTTTAATGGTAACTTGATATTCCATGTGTGCTTCTTTATTGCCCATTTAGGATGCTTGTGAAATGCTGTCCGAAGGAACCCGCCTTCCGTTCCATTTTTGAGATTTTAGATTTCTTATTGAACACAGTAGTAAAAAAAGTTCTTCTGAGAAAATATCTTAACTTCATTGGACCCTCAAAACTGTATACTAAAGCAACTAACTCCACCACCTCTCCCCGGCTCACTGAAGTAATTGACAATTTATAAAGTCACAACACCAACGTTGACGTGGCAGTATTGCCTTTGTTTTAAAAAAATATATGAGGTTTTCTTCATTTCCTGATTTCTTTTTCTTTTTCATTTCCTGAAAAATAAACATTTTGGAGTTAGGTGGTTTCTTCCCGGCAGCAGAGATATGTTTAAATGATATTGTTTAAAACATCTTGATGGTAACGTGATGGTAGCCCTTTTAGGTTGCTTGTGAAAGTTTCACATTTGATAGTCTTATGTATTTTTGGTACGTTTGTGTATTAAACGTTACTATTACAAAAATGGTATTGTAAATTCACATCCACAGGCTCACCGATTCCGTTCCTTTGCAGATGGATTCCACTCGACTCCAGCAGCGGCGGGGCACAGTAGACTGGGCTCCCAGGCAACCGCCTTCCAGCCCAGCAATACCATGATGAAAGGTGAACAGGAGCTTTATAACCTGGCATATGTCTCCATTCAGAGTTTACTGTTTGCCGTGGAAAATAGCAGCCATAAATCACTGTGTCCTACGGCGGGGAAACACAGCTGGTAAAACTACTGTAGATAAAGGTACCTGATTAAAGTGTCTTCTCTCTCCACTTTCTCTTTTTTCCGGTTCTCTCTTTCCTTCCACCCCCTCCTCGCTTTTTTATTTTTTATTTTTATTTATTTTTTATCCCATGATTTTGTAACCCCTTTTTCACCCATGTGTCAATTGTCTAATGTGATCCTGGGCTCTACACACCCTCCGCCAACCTGGGGAGAGCAACAGACTTGAACTCATGCTTCCTTCATGCATGAGTGTCCAGGTTGCTCCTTTACACCTGACAGGGGGGAGTTTCCCTGGCTGGACGTAGCACGTGGAAGGAACACGTTATGCCAACCAGTTCCTTTCCCCTCCATCAGGCGCCCCGGCAGGCCAGGGGGGGTAGTTTAGTGACCAGGATTACTTGCATGTTTTTTGTGAGGGTACCTACCTTAGGGGACACGGGGAGAACATGCAAACTCCACACAGAAGTCCTCGCTTTTTTCTTACCCTCTTCTGTCCTCTTCTAATTTCCCTCTCACCAACCTGCCTACAATCCCACTACTAGCCTGGGACGCCATTTTCAACCATTTTCGGGTTTCTGATCCAGTCGGGAATGATAGCTCACGTCATGTTGTAGTTACTGGTTTGTAGTAATCAGGCCGGAACCACCAAACCGGAATCAGAATTACCCCCCAAAAATAATTCCCAACGATCCTACCCAATAAGGGTCTTGCGTATGAACCCGACAAGTTTGTTCAAGTACTTCTTTGGAATAGTTCATTTGTTCTTTTATTCCAACGCGTAGCGACTAAAAACAAACGGGGCGGGGAAAATCATCATAAAGGAAGTAAACAGGGAAAAACATATATACAGTAATTGGAAAAGGGGGTGCGGGAGGGAAGGGGACAATTTACAATTTAGGCATTTAGCAGACGGTCTTAATCCAGAGCGATTTACATGAACAAAATAAAAGCATGGTGATACATCATATACATACAAAGTAGTTAATGTGAATCAAACATAAGCTAAGAACGTCATAGTAGAAAAGACTATACAGGCTAATTATACACTATGCATAAATAAATATACACTAACAGTGCTATGTTTACATGACCTGTACTATTGCTCCTCTCTCCCCTCATGGCGTTCTTTCCTCTATTCACGATCTCCTCTCTCCTTCCTAACGCCCGTCCAGGCCTGCAGGAGACGGAGTGGCTGGGCCGGAGTCAGACAGTGAGGCACGGCCTTGTGACCTACTGCATCGACGGGGCTCACACCACGGACAGCATCCAGGCCTGTGCCCGCTGGTTCACACAGGAGACACAGAGGTAAGAGAGACACCCTCTAGAGAAGAATGCTTGTCCCCTTTTCAGTCTTAAGAAGAAGGTGTGGGGCACCGATGGCCTAGCGGTTAAGGTGCATGTAGAGCATCACCTTTAGGTCCTACAGCAAGGGGCAATAGAATAGTATAGTTGGATTTAGTTTGACACATGCACATCAAAAGTCAATGTCCAGAGAGTTCTATCATTTTGGATATGTCAATCCATTTATTCCATATAGATAAACTCACTTGATATAAAACATGAACGCTGCCAGCAACAAACTGACCGGTAATAATGGTTACCATAGTAACTACCCACACTCTGATTGACACAAGATTGATGTCAGTAATTAGCTATTTCAGAGCATTCATCAAAATAAACAAACCAAAATGTAACAGGAAGGCAATTTGGCTCCAACAGTGCATACCACATATGTAGGCTCTAATGCAGACTGACAGAGAGTTGCATTCAACCAACTGCATATCCATTGTGGATACTCTACATTTCTAGTATGCTATTTTTTATTGCAGCTATTCAAAACATAAAGTTCACGCTACTCAGTAATGACACCCGACTAGATTTAATGTGTTACTTTACTATAATATAGAGCATCGCAGTCCCGCCCCCTATGCCAGTTCCGGAAGTGAAACCCCGTTAATTTTTCTCATTTACATTTACATTTACATCATACATTTCTAAAATGATTTATATAAACATGATTACGCCGCGGACAAAGCCAACTGGGATCGTGACAAATCATGACAACAAACACAATATTTTGGGCCGTTCAAATCATTAGTACCTTTTGTTTGTTTTGTTTCCTGGACGCTTGCCTCTGCGGCATTGTGCCGCACGGAAGGAGATTATTTTACATTCACTTTAATGCAAATACCACCGAAGAAGCCATGCGGCTCTGCGTCCTTCGTCCGCACATGGTCGCGTCTATGTACTCATACCCATTGAGAAACACAAAGTTATTAGGTGCAGAACAGTGCCATCTGCTGACCATTATCTGTAGAGAGCGATTCAGGCACTTTCGGGGTAAATCTGTATTTGCTCGACTGTAACAATACGTTTCTCCACTCTGTGCTCCTTCTTCTTTAGTCCTATTTTGCATTGTCAGTTTAATTCAGTAATAATATACAGAGAGGTTACACTATATCTTGAGATTTTGACACTGGTGTGCTGCAGTTCATTGAACAATATCTCATGATAGAGCACAACCCTAAGTTTATTGTTGCGATTATACAACCGTCTCAACATGTTACTGCAGTTATAACTGCAGACTCGCTCCCAGTCTTCTTTATCAGTGTGTCATCCACAGTAACAGTCTTTGTATTGAGTTGTGCTTTCGGGTTTAGCATGGATGAAAATAGAGCCCCTTGTCTCTCTCTCTCTCCCCCTCACTCATTCACCTTCCTTCTCTCTCTTTTTCTCTCTTTTTCTCTCTCTCTCTCTCTCTCTCTCTCTCTCTCTCTCTCTCTCTCTCAAACAGGAGTCGTGGAATTAGAGTTCTGCTGTTCAACACAACAGGAGACAGGGATTCTGCTGCCTTGCTCAAACTTCTAGTGGTGAGAGTTCAACTTCAGTATAATATCAATCAATTAATTTATTGATGATTCCTAGTACTTGACCACGGTCTCATCGTGGCCATACCCAAGGCTGATTTAACAGCAAAATGGCTCAGTCACAACAGAATGTGTTTTGCCTCAAGGCATACCTGTACAACTTGAAGTAACATAGTTAAAGATGACATGGTGAATACAACTTTGGACAGAGTAGTAGACTTAGCAGAGAAGTGGAAGCAAAAGCATGGGTTTGTCACTTTACTACAGTGCAAACACATCAAATTCTCCTCATATTGTAGCTGATACATTGTACAGCTGATCACACTACCTTCTGGAGGAGAAATGTATAAGGTTTCAGATGTTTGATAAATATTTGTTTTACAAAATGATTGTGACAATGTTTTCCTGTATGTTGCAGCCTTGCCAGTTTGACTATGCTGTTTTCTGCCCTAATGTAACGGAAACACATACAAACACCACAGGTACGGTCATGTTAACACACTTACACCTAAATTATATCGTCGTGTGCATGGTGAAAATAATCCTTCTACAAGCTCACAGTGCATTGCATTACAATGCCTTATGAGCTTGTAGATCTGCTATTGTAATTGTTTATGAACTTGGCCTAAACCCTATGCACTTAGTTGGCTCTGTACTTGGTCTGCTCTTGTTTCCTTCTACACCAAATCTCTGCTACAGAAATAGCTTGATCTCCATGCTCACACAACGCATTGTGAGCTTGTAGATCAGCTATTTCTGGAAGAATAGGGGCCGCTAGGGTTCACATGGTTGGACCCAGAAAATAAATATACACCAACACTTTAACTTTCTTTACCAATTAAAATCAGGTTTGACTCACGCAAATAGATCAGCAATAAAAGTGGCATTGTTTTTAAAACGGTGAGAGCAGCTATGTCTCGCGTGTTCATTCACCATGCTTTTCCTTCCCTCATTAGTGAGCTCTTCCACAGTTCAGGCCAACTCGAGCACGCCCACGGAGCCATCATTAGCCCGTTGCCTGGACAACCAGAACAGCTGGCTGAGTCTGAGCGCGCCACAAGAAGAAGCTCAGAACAGTCCCGACCCGCTGCTAATAGACCAACAACAACTGAACCACCATCATCGGCCTCATCATCATCATCAGCGCCATCCGGCGGCCAACTCCAGGACTCGCGCCCTGGTCTTTCCATGCATCCTCAGTGCCCTCCAGTGGATCAGCCAGGGAAGAGACCCTGTCCTGGCTGCTCCTGGGGTCCTCCCGGCGCCGCTACAGTCCACCACGGACTGGGCCACAGCAGCAGCTCTGAGGGACGCCCCGCACATCTCAGTCCTGGTGACGGGGAGTCTGTATCTGGTGGGAGGGGTCCTGCAACACCTCGTCCCCTCGCTGGACTCCTCGTCGTGAAGGAAGGAAACGTGGATTATTTATTAATACACGTCGTGGTCCTCGACAGCAGCACACACACACACAACTTTACAGGTCTGTAACTCTTGAGAGTTTTAGAAATGGAACAAATGGGTCCATTTGGTTCCATTTGTTACACTCTCAGTTAAATGATCACTACTAAGGATGTTACAGTGTAGATTGTAGTCTCTCTCAGATGTAAGACACGGTATCAAATGGGATAATAATGGACTAATGCAATTAAAACTGAGGGGGGGGGGGGTACTTCACTGAAATAAACTATACTGGGACCCCAATCTACGCTGTAAAATCTGCAGTGCTTATTTCATTTAATTTTGGTTCCATTTTTACACTCAGTGGCACCTTTTCCACCAAAATAACTGGTTCTAGAACTAGTTCTGTTCTAGAGTCACCGATCGTTGCTTTTGAGATCCACTAATGATTATTAGTGGATCTCAAAAGCAACGATCAGTGACTCTAGAACGGAACTAGTTCTAGAACCAGTTATTTTGGTAATCTTTCTGCTTTTGTTTGTTTGTTGTAACTATAGCAGCAGCTGCAATACAAACTTGTGTTCCGCCTGTTGCTGGCGTAAATGTGCCAAGTGTATTTACAGTATGAGGACTTTTTAAATGTGTTTACAAAAATCGTTACATGGACTCTGACAGTATAGGCTGCCGCTGTGTTCCACAGTGTTTGACCAGCAGAGGGTGCCACAGGGCTTGTATTGTACCCGACATAATGACAGAGAAGAGGTGTTATTGTGTTGTTTCAGTGTAACATAATATAATTGCATAATAAAAGCCTCTTCAGGCATCATGACAGATGAAAAGTGAGTCCCTTTCTCTTATCCTATAGCAGGTGGCCCCCAGCTAAATGGAGAGTTGGTAACCAAGGGTCCAATTTGGTTTCACTGTACGCTCTCAAGTATTAAATTATTGTCAAACATCTGCATTACATAATTTACAAGAAGTGCACAGTTAGAGAATGTAGAAGAATTGTGACTTTGATCAATGTTTGCCTGTTGTCTCTCCTATGGTACCACATCAATACAGCATGGAAATGTGGGCAAAATCTTATAACGACAACAAAGTATTCTTTGTATTGGGTCTGAGGCTAAATCTCATCAAATTGTCGGTGGTTCAGATGCCGAATACATTAGGGCCTTTGATATGAAAAGGGCTGAAAACCAGGATTCAATTTACACTCCATTTTATACAAAATGTAATTGCTGTCATTAAAATCTCTCTCTCTACGTCGTCCTCAGACGAGCCCTCCATCAGCGTCTCCAGTCATCTCAGTTCTCCATACATCTGGCCAGCTCATTTGTGCTCTCTGCACCAGCATCTTTCTTTAGTATGTCCACAAAGGTAGGTGTGGGACGTCCTCTCGATCGATGCCCTACAATTAAGGCATTTGTCAGACTTTGTCTTATCCAGAGTGACTAAAGGACTATTCATATTCCAGTTTTAGGTGATAAGGTGACCACCGAAAACTACAACATGACGTCACACTGCAGTGATATAAACGACTCAGCGCTCACCCCCAACACATCTCTGTTTTTTACTAAACCACCGAAAAGCTGAGTAGCATAGATGTCACCTAAAACTGGAGTATGTATGAATAGGCCTTTACAATAAGCAAGGTGTAATCAGTGCATCAAGAAACTAGCATCCCAGGTAAACAAAGAACCTATAGCAAGCATGAGTCTCAACAATACTATAGAAATAACAATCTGTACATTGACACTAGTAGCATGTACAATGAACTTTAGATAACAAGATAACATCGAAATTACATTGTTAACATTGTGGTCAAGATGACAAACAAGTAATAAAAACATGAGAACGAGTGACCGCTGGCATCAGTGGAGGCGGAAGGTGGCAGGCATAAAGTGTGTCAGTCTGAAAAGGTGAGTCTTAAAATAAAGGGGTGGAAATTGGGAGTGCGGCCGCAGTTCTGACTGCTATGGGGTAGTTTGTTCCACAATTGGAGCAGAACAGAAGAGTCTGGGACGTGTGGAGCGTCTTTTTTGAGAAGGTTCAGACGGCTATTGAATTTATGAATCATTTTTAGAGTCATCCCAAATATTCCCAAATGGTTTGTTTGAACGGAATCAATCATCTGTGCCTTTGACTGAGGAATTTCAGGCAGCAGTCTTCAATCGTTATGCGGCATGTTGTAATGAAAGCCACCCACTGTACAGCCACAGGCCTAAAGTCCACTGACACTGGTGCCCCAAAACAGGAAAAAAAAAACGTCTGTCTCGTCTGTCTACAACATGCCCCCTCGGTGCATTCCCCATAATGTCTTAGCTAAGCTTACAGACAGACACAATGTTGAAAGCTAAATGGAATGCAATATTTCGCAGATAGATTCACTTTCAAAATATTACTGAAGGAAGTTCCCTCCAATCCCCGTATAGCTCCAGTCAATCCCTTTTCATTACTTGAGCATTTGGGCATCCTTATAAACAAATGGGATTGCGCAACCAAAGGGTTAACCTGGCTATGTTTTTGATGGGTTGCAGTGGGGCCTCCACTGGGGGTTGTAAGGTCCCCCTGGCTTATTAGTCGCCTCATCAAGATTATTTTGAGACAGGAGGCCGGCTGGTAAAGGAACAGAACAATCTCTTTATACCATACACGGGAAAACAAATATTAGTGCTGGAGGTCATATGTTCATTTCTTTTTTTATGTTCTGCTGAGATTGTCATTTGCAGCATTTTTTTTTTTTTAGTCAAGCATACAAAGGTACGTTCTGTACAGTAGTATCTTGCCGGTTCCCGGGGGCCGTCATGACTTTTAACGATTTATAATCCCGAGTGAAAGAACAGAGTAGCACAAAGGCACCTACAGAGAGAACACACAGTGATAAAGCAAACAGGAAAAAGGCCACATGTTGGTCCGTGATGAATCACAATTGATTGTGCTAATCTGGTATTACAGCAGCCTGAGTAATTAGTTAAAGTCACAACAGTGCTTTTTGTTCTAGTGAGCCACTGTCAGGCAAACAACATTACTCTTTCAACCACAAACTTCAGGGATTTGGCTGTGTATCTTGTGCGAAGCTCCTTAAGAAGATTGTGTGTCTTTAGAATCCTCTTATACAGGGGACTCTCAGTCAGGACCCTGACTAATGCCCCTATGTGAGGAAGTGAAGTGCAGTGCTGCAGATATCACAGAGATGTACCATATCTCATCTCCGGTGTACGTTTGCGATGTTTTTTTATTAAACTTTTATTCATCTCGGAAAGGGTTTGTGAGCAGGTGTGTTCCGTTTCTGCAACACCTTGCTTTGCAGTCGTATAATTAAACATACACTATACACACGCGAGAGCTGCTGCTACAAAACATGGTAGTACATGGAGTACAAAACTCTGATGCTAGCATACAAAGCAACCAGAGGTATGGCACCGCCATATCTTGCAAGTCTGATCGCACCCTTAAACCCCGCCGAGCACTCCGATCAGCCGACACGGGGAAGCTGAAAG
Organism: Benthosema glaciale; assembly: GCA_900323375.1. Lineage (NCBI taxonomy): Eukaryota > Metazoa > Chordata > Actinopteri > Myctophiformes > Myctophidae > Benthosema > Benthosema glaciale. The sequence goes on from OOFJ01108969.1 coordinate 9,891, forward strand.
TACCCTCGCTAAAAACGCCTGCACAACGCTCCCCACGCCCCAAACTCTTCTCCCTTCTGGCCCCAAAACTATGGAATGCACTTCCCATCGCAATCAGAACTGCAGATTCACTCCCAATCTTCTGCCGCAGTAATTATAATTATTAGGCTCTAAACAAAATCCATAGACTTGGCTGTCTTATGATGTAATTTTGGAAAGCCATGCGTTGGAGAGGCTATAGCTGCCCCTCAAAAACATTTCACAAAAAGATAAGAAGTAAATAAAAGAAGGCTATAGAAAGAGTGCATGGGGAAAAGAGTGTTATTAATTTCTTCTACTGAGAGATTCAAAATGACCATCTTTGTTTTTGTGCATTCAATGAGCAGATTCATATGTCGAGTGGTTTTTGACACGA
>OOFJ01108974.1:0-14314 GCA_900323375.1 Benthosema glaciale
AACACTCCATGAAAAGGCCCCTGATGGTCCGCCCCTGGCACCCACCCCATGGAAAGGCCTCTGATCAACCACATTATCCATGCAGCTCGACACCTGAGTGACGCAGGACAATACAAGCTTGACTGCTCTGTCGACAGTGGAGTGAGTAATGAAAGGGAAGCAGAAAGTGTCTCCAATAGGGAGCCTGATGTTTGGAAAAAAGAAAATAATAAAAAAAAGAAATGTCTTCAGAGGTTCATTGAAGTTCATTTTAATCTCATTCCTAGCCCCCCATCTCAAGAGGTTTGGGTAACAAGTCCAAGATAGGACACGTAATATCTATTCATAGGGATGACAAATATTGAATTATGGCCTATTAATAATTCACCTGTACACAAAAGTCTCCAGAGGACAGAGAGGCTTGTTCTCTTTGTGATAAACAAAGAGGAAAGGAACTGATGATGAGGTTGTTTCAGGTTCTCCTTCGAGTCTCCTAACAGAAACTCCGCCGGTCATCAAATTGTTGGCTTAGGAATGTGTCAAAAAGTGAAAGCAAAAAAATTATAAAAATCTCCATGAATTCAAGGCTTCATGGGGTGTGTAATTGATAGAAAATCTGAAATATTTTTGCGTGAACTACTCCTTTAACCCTATACTGCACATAAAACAGTTAGTGAGTAAGTTAGTTTAGACACAAGTAACGACAGTAAGCAGTGCATAAGCTTGTAGATCAGCTATGATTTGTGTGTGACTTAGAAAAGTGCTGTACTTGAAGGCCCTAATAAAATGCAGTGAAAGTGATATTTTTGGTTAAATCAAAGAAAAAAATAATTAACATAATTAACACTTATTGCACATTATTGAAACGTACCGACTGGCAAACGAATGTTGAAATGTTGTCATCTTCATTACATTTTTTATGTTGGTCAGCCACAACTGGCTAATAAAAAAATGACTGATTCTGCCTTGTGTCTTTCTACAACATAATAGAAAAGGCTCAGAAAAATCAAATATAAATATAAAACATATCAAAACAGTCTAGTCTACATCTTCCAAAAGGGAATGCAATGCATGTATTTAATTCAGTCTGACCAGAAGCGGTGATACAACATATCCCCTCTGGCGATTAACAATGTAAATGCCCAGAGGGAGGACATCAAAAGGCGTGGATCCCCCTCTCCACCACCCTGCTGGTCCCGACGATGCAGCCATGTCACCGTGTGGATTTTATTTGTATACGCTTTGCAGCAGCATGGTATGCAGCAGCCGTCGCTCGTAGAGCAAACGGGCTCTTCGGTAAATTAACCGCTCACCCAGCGTTGAGGCCCACCGCTTGTTTAACGGAGCCGGGAATATGAACATAACCAACTGCAGGGCCTCCCCCGGCACTGTTTTCACAGACCGATATACGGTATGTAAACACGACGTCGGGGTCAAGTTGTTGCTTTTAGTCTCAGTCGTGGCGTGGTGTCGTGAATCAATACATTTTTAGCTGTATTTTGCTCGTCTCACATACACTTCCTTCTGCACTTTTCCAACGTATCAACTTGTATGTACTTCCATATGGCCTCCAACCCCTCTCATTCTTTCCTTGCCTACACCGTCCGTTCTCCCTCAACCCTTGGCTTAAGTTATGACGCAAAGCCTGCAGAGCTATAGTTCACGCAGACAAATCAAATGAGGGCAAATTCCTGATGATCAGTCACATTCTCCAAAGATATTACAAAATATAGATGCCTCATTGGTCGGCAACAGTTCGTTGGAGCGACCTGTCTGCAACGGGAGGAGGAAGTCAAGCGGAATCTTGAAGCGAGCACCTCTCATTGGCCTGCCGTTCCTCCGTTTTGCTTCCGCTATATGCTTCGCAAGGAATGTCTGGAAACCTTGCCAATGCAACAATCACGCATGGCCGTCACCTCCCGTTGCCACCATGTTGCCTTCCGTTGAGATACAGGCGGCCCAGAGCCGTAAGAGGCGTCTACGTTTATATGTCTATGACATTCTCACTCCATCTGATTGGGGCATGGCTAGTATCTCTCTTCCTCTCACCTGTATTTATACTTCCTGTTCTTTGGTTGCTTGCTTCTTATGTAGCCTATAGTTCCTTTCAAGCATTCCTTTTTTCCCCCTGTCAGTTCTCTCATCCTTACTCCTTTCCGCCCATCTAAGCTCAACGCATCCATGCACGCAGCCATGCACGCACACACGCACGCATGCACACCAGCTGCCTCATACAGAGTTTTATCCCAGTCAGCAGTGGGCATCCTGACATTGAGGAACGGGCCGGCTGTATAGTTATAAGGGAGGATTTCCTCGAGGGCCATCACTTCTCAAACTATGGACTGGAGCCTTGAATAGAAGATAGCATTCATTTATTTTAATGAACTTCAGAAGCAAAGATGAGACACTATTTCTCATGTATGGGTCTGAAAACTAGACAGGGCTGTCTGTCTTGCTTAACGATAAAATAATTATGACGGAGCTGCATGAAAATTATGATTGCATAATGTGTTTAGGTGTGCACTAAGTGTGTATAGTGTTTGGTTGTTGATCTTGCTGATCAATGGACAAATGTTTAAACTAACTAACTAGAAAATACGTTTATTTATTGCTAATTGTAATCTAGTTGTAAATGTGGCAGACATTATTGACGATCATTTAATTCATAACTGTAATGCTTCTCTGCAATGTGATACTGCCTTAACATCACACTTGGGAGCATCCCACACCTCAATATGATTAACTGAAGTTAAAACAACACCTGCTCCAGAGAAAGCAATCATTTGTGTGTTTTTTGCTGAATCCAACAGCGGGGGATACAGTGACAACAACAGTAAGTGACAATTCTTTCAACAGTCCTGTCAATAATTCTTCATCCAAGACTAGAAAAACTTTTGCCACCATTGCTTAAAAAACTTTCTTCCGTCAGTGCCACTCAATCTAGCTGCATTCCTCCAAGGTTTTATTCGGGGAAAATAAGCTGCCAGCTACCCCCACTTAAACCGAGTCACTGCTGTCAACTCTTCAAGAGGTGCCAGGTGCCAGGCAGAAGAATGAGGGGCTATTTATCCATAATTAATGACCCTTTGGTTGTTTTAAGCACCCCACCCCCGAAGACAAGTGTGTTCAGTTTGAGATGTGTCTGGAGGTTGGCAGATCGGCATCCACCAAACTTTAAGTAGGCTATGCTAACTTCCGTGCCTTTCATGTGCTGTGCATGCATCACCGGCCTCTGTCCCATATAGCGTGCTCAGTTTGCCATTGGACCCAGAAGACTAATTTGGCTAATACTGCAGCGAATATGTGGTTTGGAGGCTTCAGAATGGGTGTTTTTCAGTAGCGGTATAGGTACGGTACCAATCTCAGTTGTGCACACAAAAATCCATCCACCATACTGTAAGTATAATTTTTTTTATGGGACAATAACAACCATAAAAAGGACAATGGAACTTTAATTGATGGCGTTCCATTACAACGCGAGAGAGTGACAGAGGAAACGCCTAAATAAATAAATGTCTTTGTGGTATTATCATTATGGGCTTGTGCATGAAGCGACAGCCCGCTGCTAAAAACCTGAAGGCAGATGAAAACATGATCCATGATACAATACCGTTAAAGACCATGCAGTCAGCATTCCAGCCAACCTTGGCATCAAGGACAAGGTGTGCCCGCCGCGAGGAGAATCGCGTGCGATATCCACGGAAGATTGTTTCTAACCCCGAGGCCATGATCTCACCGGTCCAATCACCTTTTCATTTGACAGCGGAGCGTGCGTGTGTGTGTGTGTGTGTACGTGCGTGCGTGTTTCGTTTCACGCTGCAACCAACCACCGCAACAACAACAACAACAAAAACCTTTTCACCTTTCCCGGGCGTTAAATACTGCCTCGGTGCAGCATTCCGGGAGCGCCGCTACTGGCTTCCGCCCCGTCCCCATCTGGCACACCATCAAATGTGTGTACTTATGCTGCCAGCGGCACGCACGCACAGTCATCATTGCCAGAACGAGGGCTGTTGTTGTGCGCACACACACACGGCACATGCAAACAAACAGACAAACAAACACACACATCTCGGAGAGGGACGTCTGCTCGTGAGTAAAAGCCTCAGCGAGACAATAAAACGCCCACAGCACAGAACACAGCGAGGGGGCCCGTTGATGGGCGGAAGCTCCGACAGCTTCCCAGAGACGAGGGTCGCACCGCTGGCTTTCTCTTACAATTAAGGAGAAGTAAATACACTTTAGAAGTGGGAGAATTTTGCTTGCAGAAAGTATCTTCCCCCCCCCCCCTCCAGATATTTCATTGTTTTTAAGACTATGTGGATAATTGGTTTTCTCCGAGAAAAGAAGACCATCAGTGCTTTGTTCTTTTCAGATTTGATGTTTGCTTTTTTTGTTTGTTGTTGTTTTTCTACACAACTCAATGACCTCTTGCCATTGGTAGTAACATGGACGGACAAAAGCAGTATCGCCTCGGTCGTTGTAACGTTGTGTTTATTATAGGACCCCCTCGAAAACGAGATGCTACAGTACGTCTCAAGAGGTTATTCCTGATGAATAATTTCAATCATCATCTGGTAGTGGGATACAAACACACACACACACACACACACACACACATGCACAGTCGCGAGACTGTGGGCACACGCACACACGCACGCACGCACACACACGCACACGCACACGCACGCTCCTTGACTAACAACACAGGCCTCTCTCCTGTTTCATTAGACCCACACACAGGTGCAAAGCGTGCTCGGTACTGATGGAAAATAATTTATCAAAGTCTGCGGTGGCATTGCGAGTAACTCTTTACCCCCAAATGTCACCTTCAAAGGACTGTGTGTGCGTGCGCGCACACGTGTGTGTGTGTGTGCGTGTGTGTGTGCGTGCGTACTGTACGTGAGAATGCAGGGAGGCACTATTGTTCTAAGGCAATGGAGCCCAGCACAAGCCTGAGGCAAGTAAATGAGGTTCCTATTATGAATGCTATGATTAAGTGTTCCCCCGGTGCAGTGAGACATATCCAGCGCTCACCTCGCCCCTCACCCTTTCATCTGCATTGTCTCTCAATGAGATGAAAAGGGCAAACGTAACTTTTTTTCGGACCGATCAGACCGATCCTGTTCTTAACCACATGAACCCCTAGCGTCCCGATTATAGGCGTTTGAGAGTTTGGCGGCATAACGGACGATCTACAAGCTCACGATGCCTCGCAAACGCAAGGCATCGTGAGCTTGTAGAGCATCTGTCTTTTTAGTGTAGAGGGAAACAAGTACAGTATTAGATCCCTGGGAAACTCTGGTCGACTAAGAATACAGTATAGGGTTTATGGTTAATTTGATTGAGGTTGGACTTTGTTGTCTGGGCCTTTCATGACGAGGGCGCACTCGGTGGCACACAAAACAACTGATAAGACAGCGTACAGTTTCTCACGGCTAGCGAGCCCACCCCAAAGGTGGCGCCTGCGACTGGCAGCTTTCTCCGAATGTATAAGCTATGTCTGGAGTGAATGTCCAGAGTGAACACCGGGGTAATAATAATTATTTTTAAATATAACAAAAGCATCCGAGGGAGGGTGAATGAGAAACACCCTCGCCACCCTGCCTTTGACAAGCACCGTTGATGTGCCCTTAAGCACCTTAAGTCCCGTGCCCGCTGTCGCTCCAGCGGAGCTTGTTATTGTTCACCCGTAGACAAGCGTGGCAATAATGGGTACGGAATACTGCGCTTTGCATGAATATTTAGCCAGGAGGTGCCAGGAGTAAAAAAACAACCGGCGTGTCTGTCTACACAGCAAATCCTTTCCCCCCCCGTATAAATAAAAAAAAGCGTTTGGGAATGCACACGCACCAGTTATGGAGGAGATAAAAGTGATCATTTTTGTTCGGTTGTTTTATAGATATCTTGTCGATCAAAGGGGGTTGAGTCATGCACCTATAAACCAGGCCAGGAAAGTGTGTTCCTTTGTGCCTTTGTAAAGTAATTGCTTTCCTTGCTTTATCATGGCTCACCTGCATGTTGTACCACTTGCAAAAAAATATACTATTAGTTTCTATACGAGTTTCTCAAGAGAAAGATGGGGGGGGGGGGCAGAGAAGGCACTCCTATAAATAACATAAGACACAGAAGTCAATAAGAGAACAATGTCACCTCAAGCTAACAAGTTGTGCTTAATGGATGACTCCTATTGCAAAAGTGAGAGAAGCAAGAGGCCAATGAGAACGGGGTAAAGGAAAGAGGTTTCCGTTTATGCCTGCATGGCTACGTTGCACTGCGAGGGTTTTTAAATGCACTCCATGGATCAAGGGGTTTTAAATCAATGCTATAATTAAATTCAGAGTCTGTATATCAAAGTGAAGCATGGCTTTAATTCAGTTATTTAATCGGGTCATTGCAGGGGCATTGTATCTGTAGCAAAAAGTCCAAACAAACTCTCCGTTTTACATGGCTGTCTGCGTGGCTACTCTCCTGTGGCAATGCATGCAATGTGAGGCGATGAGAGAGATGGGTCCCGTCCTGCTGCCATGGAGTTTTAGGGCAAAACAGGGAAGGATGAACAACAGCAAAAGATAAAGTTTATGTGCATGCTGAAAATTGTTTAAACCCGTTAAAACCGGGAAAGGATCTTGTGTCATTTTAGATTTTATACGTTGGCTATTCAAAAATTAAAATAGCAGATGTGATGTTATTTTTGAACATTTTTGCAAAAAGTTTTGAAAGTATCAGAACTATCATGACTTACATGGCATCATTTTGTAGAATCGTAACTCAGCTCTTAATGAGTTAAACTGGAACCACATACGGGACAGACTGGAGTCTGTGGAGCAGACCATGGAGGGGAACAGAACAGGATGGATATAATTCAACCAGTGCTGTTAGCAGAGATCCCAACAACAACACAGGGGAGACAAGATTCTGAACAGAACTTTAAAGAATTGACTGGAGCGGAGCTCCGAAACGCATCATTAAGACAAGAGCTAAAACAAAAAAAAAGAAATGGATTGGATATGCAGCAGCACGGCACAGCATTAACTGGAGTGATAATTGGAGGGAGAAATCCAGTGATCTGAGTGGAGCTGGCCAAATTGAAGTCAATAACTATGCTAGCTTCCAGCACCAGCAGTGTGTTTAGCTCATTTCGCTATGGTACCAAAACTGTAGAGCCCAACTCACTATTACTTCCTCCACCGCCGGGAAGGGACAAACCAATTTATGAGGCTGTTTACAATGTGTGTGTATTGGCCTTTTATGAGGAGTTGTATAGATTATTGTGATGTAGAGCAAAGTCTGTCCTTCATGGCACCCTCGGCGGAGCGAGCAGGATAGTCAGTATAGCCAGCGTTGTATCACCGAAAATAGACAGAGAACAGTCGCTCAATGACAGAGTTACTGTATATGAGGTTGAACTTGTGCGATAAATATATATATATATATACACACACACATTCCTCATTCTACAAAGTGAGAATGAGTTTATGCATGAGTTTCCACAAAGGGTGACTGGGTGCATATATCTATAGCCTCTGTCCCGGGCTTACTCATCTGCGAAGAGAAAAGCCTGGTCACAATATAAGGCGGAGAAGCTATCGGCGGAAGTGTCCGTAAGAACATCCGTCATGATGTATTTCCCCCGGATACGATATTTTCCTGACCAATCACAGCACTTATTTCATTCGCGGAGAATGCAAACTGCAAGCATCAACGTAATTTCCTCGGGCGGTAACTTCCGCCAAAATCCCGCAACTTCCGCCCCAAACAAACGATAGCTTCTCCAGCGTAGGTCTTGCCCAGGGTAATATATCTATGTATACCTTGGGTGTGACCAATCATCTTCGTATTTAGCATGTGTAATGCTGATGACACCCCCCCAATTAAGGGAGTGCAGTGCAGAGTGGGAATTCAGTCAGTTCAACGGTTCTCAATTGCAGTAATTGCTGTAATTCAGTGCCAAGGTCGGCATCGACACAGCTACACAATAGCACTGTACCTTTATCCAAAGCGCTTTACCTTCACACAGACTGCAGAGGAAACCCATGCATGGAAAAGGCACTAGCCTGCTCATTGGGAGCAGTTCAGGCTTATATTATAAGCCTTGCTCAAGGGCACTTCAACACTAAGCACAGAGGTAGCCTGGTCTCGGACGTGGAACATTCCAATTACCGAGTGCCCCCTCTACCTCTGGAGCCACTACACAACAACATCAATAATAATACTAATGACACAGCATCAACACAAATGCATCAAAACCAACAACACAGCTGCCTACTGCACAACAGCGACTGATTTAGCCAGACAGAGACCTTTTTGGATCCACCACTTCCATCCCGGTGCTCAGAAACATAGTAGACTACTTACCGCATGTCAAAGGCAAGCTCGCTGACTGATTCACACACACATGGAGCCTATCAACAAACAAACAAACAAAAGTGGCTGTAAACAGGAAGTAGCTCTATAAACAGGAAGTAGGTGTACAAACAGTATTGTGTATTCAACTTTTGTCAGCCCACAGAATAATAACCATCCAGCCTAATCAGAAATGATTAAAACATGATTTCAAAGTCATGACATTTTTTAATCTTTGTATTTATTTATGCCTTCACTGAAAGCAGTGAATGACTAATTCTAGCCAGAAGATGGCAACGCACTCTAGGGTATAGCATGGCACACTGCCCAAAATATGGCGGGTACAGCATCAGACGGCTGGTACGATAGTCCACAAATGTCGGTGATCTTACCCACATGTTTCATGTATTACAAATACACAGCTATTTGTCGGTCCCATCCGCGCGTGGACTGACATGCGTGGCATAAATCTGCTCCAAACAGCGTGCGTACTCATCTAATAAGTAATTCCTAAGACTCTGAGTCCTCTAGTTTCATATTCATGTGAACGTTCTGGCAGACATCAGTCAAATATCTATACTTTTCCACGAGCTGGCCACGGAAGACATTCTCTCCGGGCGAGCAGGGGCACGGCATAATTGCTGTACTGAATTGATCAAAATATCCTCCGATCAACACAAACGTCATCACAAATTGACCAGGGAAGCACAAATGTATGGGGCATACAACTGACAGGTGTGTTGCGATTGGTACCAGGGACCGGGGTAATTAATCACACCACCTGCCAATTGCTGTGAGCCATAGGTCAGGAAGCGACCCCGTTTCCTGCCCCTCCCACGAAGGGAGGTGCAGGAAGGAGCACTGCGGCTTGTGATTGGGTGAGACGATGGGGTAGGGTAGGATTGACTATTCTCTGCCTATTGGGTTGCAAGTCGAACAGGGCTAAGTCAGCTCAAGTGAACTTCGCAACGCTTTAGCTCGCTCGGCAGTATCTCTCGTGGCTCAAGTTGGCTTGAGACGCAAAAGTACCTCCCTTTTTGGGGCAGAAAACTGTTCCGCTCGACCCGCTCCTATACATTCATGCTTCCCTTTGTGTCTTCTTTGTGCTTCTCAAAGGACGTTTGATGAATTCGGTCAATAAAATACAAAAAAAAAACTACTACTCAGCAGGAAATGCCCAACCAAGGCACTACCTGTTTCGGGCTCTTTAATAAATTAATTTAAAACGCCTAGTATGTTATGTTAGCATTTTAGAATATATTGTTGGACATTTTCGTAATAGCAGAGAACTGATGAAGTCAATAAGTCATGAAATAATACTGTACAAATAGGCACAGTTTTTGAAAACCGTGGAAGACCTCAAACTTTATTCCAATTTATTGTGGCAGGATGTTTTCGAGACCTATACCTACTGTATCCTTGGCCTTGCCGTTACAATTCCAAATCACATAATTGTCTCTTATAGCTGCCTCTACTTTGAAGTATCTGAATGTGTCACGGAATCAGCAGTAGCCTCTGCTTGGGAAAGACGCACGGTTACCGTTACATGGAAATGATTTCATTATGAATATTTTCCCAAGCAGTGGAACACAGGGGGGGCGTCACAAATCAATTGGGCCAGAGTAATGGGACCATCAAAAGACCACCTGGAAGTCATAACTCTCCCTTGAAACCAATTAAGAGCTCAATCTTTCTCTATCTTTTTTTTTTACATTTCCCAAAGCAGGACCACGTGGGGGCCTGCCAGAGTCAACTCCACAAAGACAGTTAGGTTAGGTCCACAGCTGAAAGTGTAGTGATGTCGCAGAAGCAGGGATTGAACCCCAGGACTCCCACTAGCCAGTCCAACGCGCAACCCGGCTGAGAGCCCGATTGGCAGGGCTGTTGCGGCTGGGTTATTGGCTGGGTGCTACATTCACCCCCTCAGTCTTTGGAGCGCGTCCTCGCGCTTCACATCGCGAACCGCCGCACACGATGTCCCTCATGTGGACTCACAAGGATACCCGCACTCTAAGTCCTGCCGACTACGCCAGATTGTAGCGATGTCGCAGAAGCAGGGATTGAACCCGGGACTCCCACTCGTCAGTCCAACGCGCAACCCGTCGTGCCAATAGGGCTGAGCCCGAGGGCTGTTCGGGCTGGGTTATTGTCTGGGTGCTACAAAAGCATATTTAACTGTTGGCAACAAGAACGTGAATGCATGCAACAGGTAATGTTTAATTAATAAGAGACAGAGATAGAAAGCATGTATTATGTACTTACAGTAGCACCTAATAAAAAGGCATCTGGACCGTACAAACTGTTCCAATGTATTATTTTTCCATTGTGTGGAATGAATAAGTAAAGAAAACTAAATTGGGGGGACTCGGATAGTTGAAGCTGTAAACAATCAAAGGACTGTGGAAAACACATCAAAGCTTCAAAACCTTGTGAAACACAGCGGGGGGCGGGGGGGGGGAAAAGCAATGTTTTCAACAACAAGACAGGTCAGATTTAAGATTCAAGCAGCCTTGACATATGTACACTGTCAAGAAAGAAAGAAAGAAAAAAAAGAAATAATGTACACACAGGAAAAGCCACACAAACAGATCAATAATTATGAATAATGAATACAGCAGAGTCCTCTGAGTAATAACTCAAGCCCAGTTTGTCTCTCTAATGGAAAACAAGAGTATCGGTGTTGTACCGAACTCGAACGGATGGCCACTCTGCCGCTGAATCCTTGACAGATGGATTATGAGAGCAGATTACGCATGTATGTCAGTCCTCGTACAGTATGTGAGCCTCAGCTTTATACTGTAAGTTGTGTCTGGAGTAAATGTCAGAGCTGTTTCCTGTCATTACACACAGTCATAAGTATATGTACTGTATACAGTATGGTGGTGTAACGGTTTGCCTTAACATCCACTTGCCTTGTAAATCTACGAAAATGTACACATGCTATACCTAGGCGTCCCCTATTCTGGCTGTAAATAGCACATTGCAACATGTGAGCGTGCGGGTATGCTATTTTTGGCAAAGGGATTTAACTGTAAAGGGACAAAAGAAGGGGCCTACTAATAGACCCTGGGGGATTCCAGTCAATGAAGAATATAGGTTTTAAGTGCTTATATGCAGTTTAAATTAACCACAAATTGTATGACTTCATAGATATCCACTCTTAGTCAAATACTAGCCTACAGCATGTGATCGGCAGTGAATGCAGTGCTGTCACTTTTGTTGGAAAGCAATTATGCTGGCAATGTTTTTTAATGACCCGGACCATTTAAGAAAAAATAAATTACACTTTACACTTAAACTGCACTTAGGACTTCTTAATAGGCTCAGCTCTCTAACCTGTAATTTTCAGTGCTTCCAGCTATATGCTCTTTTTGTGGCCAGTGTGCACGCAAACCTTGTTTTTATTTGCTGATGTCCTGTTACTACAGCCTACAGTATATCTTGTCCTCTCACTTGAGGTCTAATAACATTTCCGTGCACGCACGCACGCATGCACGCACAATCTTTGAGATTGTATACATAGTCATGTAATTCCGCTCAACAAGGACTGCAAGACAAACTGATGACATTGAGGCTTTACGGCAAATGGATTCATGTTTTGCACATTATTGCAAAGATCTTCATCTGGAAGCTGATACAAAATGTGTTTTCATTTTCTTGCCATATGCATGCGCAGTACACTGTACCAGGTCATGAGAACGGAGAAAAAAAAGGACATTTGCTTACAGAAATCCCAGTGGCATTCCGCATGTTAAGCCCTGCATTAGAGATTTACAGTTTGTGTTATAGTTTACAAGCAGAGCTCACAGTGTTAGAGAAGTACCATGTAAGGATTTACATTGGAGACACGTAGGTTTAGAGTAGATTCACTTTCAAATGTAAATAATAAGCATAGACAAAAAAAATGGGACCCACCACAGTTTAACAAGACGGCTGGCAGGTCTGACACTGCTCCCCATACACCTATTGAAACCTAAACAGGAGTCCCAGGTAGGGGCTTTGACCTGAACGGATAGTGTTTCGTGACACCTCGGAAACTCTTAGAGCTTTTTTTACGACCTTCAGTAGGAGTACTGTTTTATGACTCCTGCAGGATCAGAGACGCATACTTCATTCTAGCCTGTCCACCTGAGACACCAGATACAATGCAAAGTTCTTTCAAGTCCTCAGGACTTGAAACTCGAGAACCGTTGTCCTTGAAAAGTTCCGCCGTTATAGTTAGTCCACCCAATTAGTTTCATAACTGGAGTGTGCCGTGGGGCTTACTTTAAGGGGAGCCAGACGTAGTCGTACACTCTATACCCTGCATGATGATGTAAATCACACAAAGGAATGACAGAAAGCCATTTCTCTTCTGCTATGGCATCTATACAGTTCCACAGCAGAGGCTGAAGATTGGGACGTTCACAGTCACCACGTGAGTTTCAAACTCATGTGGTGGTAACAGTAGGGAGCAGAGATGGGGTAATTTGAGAAAAAAATGCTTTGAAAAATGATTAATATGAGTCCTTATCTTGCAGGCTTTTTCCATTTTCCAAGGGATGCTGGGTTATTGGCTGGGTGCTACATTCACCCTCAGTCTTTGGAGCGCGTCCTCGCACTTCACGCCACACACGACGTCCCTCATGTGGACCCACAAGGATACCCGCACTCCAAGTCCTGCCGACTATGCCAGATTGTAGCGATGTCGCAGAAGCAGGGATTGAACCCGGGACTCCCACTCGCCAGTCCAACGCGCAACCCGTTGTGCCAATAGGGCTGAGCCACACACCTGGGACACCAGATACAATGCAAGTTCTTTTTTAGGTCCTCAGGACTTGAAACTCGAGAACCGTTGTCCTTGAAAGTTCCCGTTGTTATAGTTTGTCCACCCAATTAGTTTCATCACTGGAGTGTGCCGTGAGGCTTACTTTAAGGGGAGCCTTACGTACATTCTATCCAATGCATGATGATGTAAATCACACAAAGGAATGACAGAAAGCCATTTCTCTTCCGCTATGGCATCTATACAGTTCCACAGCAGAGGCTGAAGAATGGGACGTTCACAGCCAGTCAGACTGTTTCTAGCCTCGGAAACCCAGACTTTTATTTCCAGGGAGGAAAAGAAAAGTCTGGGTCCGACAGGTCCTATTTTGGGCATAGTTAGTTATGCTGCGCATCCCTCACTCTTTGCTGATTTCTGATCGCCTAGACCTTATTAAATTGACGCAGACACGCACACACGTACCTCCACACACTCCTCTCTCTCTCTGTCACTCTAATTAATTAGTATAATGTCACGCAGGTGCGTGTAGTTTCTCCCGGCGGATCCCGCCGGCAACTCCATATGCGAGAAAAAGCAGTGTTGGGATCAAGTTTGAAAACTTTTTTGGAAACCATCATGAATTTGTACTCAGTGTTGTAGCATAATGCTACAGTACAACACTACTTCAACCATGACTTAACACATGTGCCTCCCTACAGGGGTGAAGTGTATGTTTTTCGCTGTGAGCGCCGACCAACACAGAGACTTTGAATTCCAATAGACAAGTCTTAAATAAAGGGGATTTCCAACATAGGCAGCCAGGGAGGAGGAATAAATGCAAACAACTTAAATCTTCTTCACAAACACGGGGCATTAAAACAACAGAACGTACGTCATTCAGTTTGGTTCTCCAGACGTTGACTAGCCTACATAAACTACACTAAAAAAAAAACATGATTCCATTCTACATCATTCTGTATTAGTATAGCTCCTGCGTGTGTATGTGTTTACTGCCGTCTCTCTCACCCAGGACAGTTAGCCCCTGACTGACGGAGGTCAGCTTCAGTTTTATAACCCCGGCTGATCAGAACGCATCTAGGTGTCAACAGCGTCATAATTTCAGATTGATTGAGTGGGGTACCTGGGCAGTAGTGCCCCTCAATCACTCTGCTAAGGGTTCGTCTCTGTCTGAAGTGCTGAATCTCAGTCGGAGAGAGAGCTCCACCTATACCACTGGGAGAGGAC
>OOFJ01108979.1:0-11052 GCA_900323375.1 Benthosema glaciale
CTCAGAACAGTGAACCAATAGGATCCACTGCCCCTTTAGACCAGAAATCACACACAGGCTGGGGCAGGGCCGGCCACCTCAACAGTAACACAGGGCTATTAAGCCCGAGATGGAACCAACCGGGAACCCATTCTGGTCGGTTGTCTCGTGGGTGCCGCTGGGTCGGTCGGTAGTACCTGAGAGAGACCATGTTGCCCAGCTCGGCGGGCAGGCTGCGCAGCTTGTTGGAGGACAGGTGTACCTGAGAGAGACCATGTTGCCCAGCTCGGCGGGCAGGCTGCGCAGCTTGTTGGAGGACAGGTGTACCTGAGAGAGACCATGTTGCCCAGCTCGGCGGGCAGGCTGCGTAGCTTGTTGGAGGACAGGTTCAGGTAGACGAGGTGGGGCAGCTTGGCGATTTCTGGCGGGATGCGGCTCAGGTTGTTGTCGTTGATGTGCAGCGCCGTCAGGTGTGTGAGTGTCCACAGAGAGCTGCTCAGACTCCGGACCCGCCCTACACACACGCACAGACACACACACACGCACAGACACACACACACGCACAGACACACACACACACACAGAGACACACACACGCGCGCACACACACACACCCTCAGTGATCAGTGTTCATCACACACGAATCCCCAGCATCCAAATTCCGGGGGGCAACATTAGGCAGAAATAACAGTAGATCTACAATCCTCACAACGTGTCCAATTATGCAACACGTTGTGAGTTTCTAGAACGGCTGATTTGGCGACAATATTTGATGGAGACAAAAAAGCGGTCCAAAGCCGACTCAGGAGTCTAGAATCTAGAGTGGTTACCTCAGAAGAACAGTGTACAAACTCCAGTTCTTAGATCTTTACACTGGCTACACCTGTCTGTCAAAGAATTTATTTAAAAATACTATTGTTGGTTTATAAAGCACTGAATGGTTTAGGACCCAAAATCTCCCCCAAAAATGTTCTCTTCTGGGGGTTCCTGGCAGCAAACATTTTCAGATGGGAGGTACGCGGACAAATGTTTGAGAACTACTGACTTAGAAGCCTTTTTTTTCTTCTTTTTTAGAAGTGACCTCAGGTCTAAATGACACGAGCGACATATAAATAATCAATATAGACCTGAGCTTGAACGTGAGCTCGGTTAAAATGGTAAATTTATATAGCGCCTTTATCCAAGGCGCTTTACATAGATTGTGCATTACATTCACCCATTCACACACAACTTCGGTTGTCCTATTGAACAGTCGTCATGTACCCACATGACGACTGTTCGATAGGGCTCTCAGTGGCCTCTTGACCTTTGGTCGGCTGCTATTGTTCAATGAGATTCTCTTGTAATTGTTCTAATGAGATTCTCTTATTGTAATTCTCCTGGTGAATACTTCTCATAATGGTGAATACTGCGGTTGTTCTCTAGTTTTTATTTCATTTTTTATTCCTTGGACCGCTAAAATGCACTTTTTATCTTGTGATTCTCTTATACCATGTACAATGCTGCTATTAGTGTGTTTTATAAAAACGTTGATGATGTACTAATGCACTTTTGCCCAAGACAATTTCCCCCCCGTGGGACAATAAAGTATATCTCATCTCATCATATCTCATCTCATCTCAACTAGCACATCAGGAGTAATTAGGGGTTACAGGGTCTATTTTCGTCACGCGCTAAAAAACCCTTATGCCTAAACATCTTTGCCTTTTTTACTATTTTGAAGAACATCTTTGAATAGTTAAATGGCCAGTCTACAATTCAAAAAATGTTTTTCAAAATAGCAAAACAAGGCAAAGAAGTTTAGGGATAAGGGTTGGTTTAGCGTTGACGAAAATGGAGAAACCCAAAGTGTCTTGCTCAAGGACACATCGACACCAACTCTGGGGGGAGCCCGGGTTCGAACCGTTGGTTGTCAGAGAAGGAGCGTGTTGGGAGGAACACTGACCAGATATCTCCAACTCGGCCCAGTGAGACTTCTTGCCATTGGCCGCCTCCTCGGCTGACATGATGGTGTAACATCTGCGGGGATCAGGAGGGTCATATTTTTCCTTTGGCATACCGGTAGATCTACAGAGACACACACACACACACAGGTCATTACTGTAGATCCACACACACACATACGTAGCGAGAGAAGATCACAACAGTAGTTCTGAAATTACATTAATTGACAACTAGCTGCTAGATTTTCTCGGCCGATTACTTGTTTAGAAATGACAGAGGAAATACATTTTCTTGGCAGATTTTCTTTACATTTTTATTTCAACTATAAACAATCTGAATTTGTTTAGACTAAATGGAGTAGTCCGATTATTAATCACTTAAGCCCTGTTTTATACTTTGTAGTGGCAACAAAATAGCGACAATAGCTATCTCTACTGAGATGTTGTGAGCTTGTAGATCAGCTATGTTTGGCACAACAAAGTATAAATAAATGTCATGCATGCATCTTCCCAATCTGCATTCTGCAAGCTTGGACTTTTGGAGTGCTTCATTTTTATTTCATTAACAGTTGTTTTTGTTGAAGGAAAGTCACAGGATAAAGTAAGTAGCAAGTGATAGAAGCCCTTCAAGATTTAAACAAACTCACAAGACAAACACACACCCTCCCACTCTTTATTTTGTCTGCTTCTCTTTCCTTCAAGTTATCTACACACTCTGTGTGTCACTAGCTATGTTTCCATCAAGCCTTTGCGAAAATAGTGGGCGCATGGTCGTTTATGTCGAAAAATGAAAAGCGGATTTACCTAGTTTCCAACCAGTGATAAAATGCGACTCATGGGCATATGAAATAAGTTCATGAAATAAGCAGTAGGTGACACTATTTTGCCAGTAAAGTGATGTCGCAAGTTAGTTGACGCTTATTTAACTTTGTGTCGTTCTTTTAGGCTATACTATATACAGTATTATACACGGACATATAGGCCTATTATATATAATTCAACTGATGCGCTGCGTGCTCTCATCTTAACAGAGATTCTGTGCGCACGTCGCCGTTCGGCAGCTGCGCAATTTGATCGTTCTGGACTTCTGGTTGCTTATTATGCAATGAATATAAGAATAGAAGCACGCATGGATGGATCTATAGCATGCAGGGACCAGGCAGAATATAAATATAAGTTTGCAAACATCCTTATGTGACTGTCCGTCCGTGCGTGTGTGTGTGTGTGTGAGATCGATCGACCAGCGGGCATCCATACTGTATAGTGATCACGATCCTCCGGCTAGGCTAAATATCAAAATGATCAAAGATCAAAGGGTGAGGAATGAGGATCCAGACTTCACTTTTCTTTTTTTACAGGTAGTGAATGGGATCGACCTCATATTATAACCACAGTATCATCACTCCCACCGCACCGTTCACTCCAGCCTCGCCATCAGGGTTTTCCTTTTCATTTCCAACTGTTCAAAAGCGCTATAATGCAAGTTCAATGCTTTCTAATTAGAAGTCTTTTCCGCAATGTGTTTTCCATACCTCATTTGCGCAATTCACATTTTCGAAATAAGCCTCAAAATCCACCTCCTGCAAGCGCAAAAGTGTTTTTGCGGAAAAAGGACGTCTTATTCGCATGCTGAGGTGTTTCCATTCAGCGGTCTATTCGCAAGAGCCGTTTTGCGCCGAAAAACTGGGCTTTATGGAGACATGCCTACTGTCACTCTGCCTCCTGAAACAGTGAACGAGTGTTTAGATTCTACACTTATCCTATTTTTTTTATCTATAGAAGAACGTTTCAGGTTATGTTGCATTACTTTAGGCTACAAGTTTGTACTTGTTGCCAATTTGGCATTCACTAGATGCACTATTTGCAGCACCTTTCTCCTGGACGTTGGGTTTCCTGTGCACGGGAGGGACGTGGCTTCAAATTATCTAAATTCATGCTGTAGACAGAGGGTGGTTTTCTTCTTAAACCTTGTGGAATTGATGCCTATGGTGAGGCCGCAGCAGCAGCAGCACACCGCCTATTCGATTAGCTTTGAAGGCGGGATTGTGGAAGATGAACGATAGTTGTGGATAGGATTAGTACAGAATTGCATAATTATGTTAATGATCTGTGCAGATTTGTTTAGCCACCGTCTGTACTTTGTTGACCGAGATGCCCCAGGGCTCTTTATTTTGTCTGCTTCTCTTTCCTTCAAGTTAATCGACACACTCGCAGTGTGCCGTCGTCGCTCTGCCTGGCTGGCTGAAATAGTGAAAGAGTGTTTATTCTATACAGAGAGACACTTATCTTATTTTTCTCCTGACTGGCGGTGGTTCACTAAACCTCCACCAACTACAGCTGAGCTTATCAAAGAGATGGAAACAGGCAGAGACTTGTTTAGAAATGGTCAGGAAAACTTATTTATACGATGTTGTGAAACATTTACATTTGTTTGACTACCTTATCCTCACCATGGCCTCGCTGCTGAGCGTGAACTTTGGTGCCCCGAACTGCAGGTTGGTAAACAAATGCCAAGTAACCGTGGTGAATAGAGCCGCGCCGCAGTCATGCCCGCGACGCCTGGCCCAGGAAGTGAATTCCCTATTGATTTTCCTCAGACTTTTCAAATACGATTTATATAAAGACATTTTTACGCAGCGGGCCGTGGGTTAGGGTTAGGGTTACAAATCATGACAACAGACACAATTTCTTGGGCCGATCAAATTATATTCTTCTTAAACATTATTTGATTGGCCCAAAACATTGTGTTTAGTGTCATGATTTGTCACGACCCGAGTTGGCTTACGCAAATAAATTATTTTTGTAAAGCCTATGAGGAAAATGAATGGAGAATTCACAACAGGGTGAGAATTCACCCTGTTGGGTCGACAGGGTAAATAGAGGGCCAAATTGGCAACAAGTGGTGCCCCATTACTAGATTTGCTAGTACAAAGTAACTTGAATGTTCTTGTATGATGCATGGTGAAGCAGATCACAAGCTGTAGTGTCATGAGTTTATTTATTTTTATTAACATTTTCACCTATACAGTAACTCAAACATACTCAGAATGGGGATGCCTGGGGCGCCCGCTGGCCTGGCCTAGTGGTCCAGGCGCATGCCACATAATAGGCTCTAGCCTGACAGTGAGTCGCGTGTTCGAGTCCCGTTAATGACGACCTTTGCTGCATGTCTCTCCCCCTTCTCTCTCTCTTCACTGTAACTATCAATAAAGACAAAAAGCCAAAAACAAATCTTAACAAAAAAAAGAATAGGGATGCTTCACTGAACCTGTGCTTGTCCTGAAACGCACCATGTGTTGATATTGCTTGCTACTATGTACAGTATGGCATTACCTTGGCCATCCGGTACCCCTGCCATGCTCGGATTGCCAGAAAGCGAGTCTCTGGTTTGATTTTTGGGCAGAACGGACATTTGATGCATGTCACAGAATCTCTCTCTCTCCTTGTTTTGTTTACTATCAAGTGCTATAGTAAAACAACACTGCTTTCAGTGGGGTCCCCAGCGATGTGGGAAGTAGTTCGATTTCACAAACTTACTGGAAGTCATCAGTATCGCAACGATAGCAGAATTTACCATACAAGGCGTCTTAGCATCGTTTCATCTGCCCGGTGTGAACGCACCATATGGCTCATTAGGACCACTGGCAGAGCCTGACCTTTTTAATAATAACTTTATTTTGTATAGCACTTTTCAAAAACAAGTTTACAAAGTGCTTCACATAAACAGGCAATTAAAATCAACAATGAATGGACATAACAACATAACAAAGACATATGAGCTGTACAAAAATGAAAGACAATTAAGGTAACAGGGAGAGCAGAAGCAATAATGTTCATTCAGACACATTAAAAGCCATTCTATAATAGTGGGTTTTTAAAAGTCTGTTAAAAGTGGACAGGACAGTGAAGTGGTCTGTCTAATTTCCAGTGGTAATTGGTTCCACAACAGAGGGGCCCTATACTAGCTGCGAAGGCCCCGTCACCTTCCATCAACAGCTTTGTGTTGTTGGGAGGGTTGAGTAAAACTTTGCCTGCTGATCTAAAGTTACGGGAAGGGTTGTGAGGGCGGGGACAAGAGGGGCTTTTGTGGCGGTTCTGGACAAACCGTGTATCTGACCGCCTCGACACCGGCCACTGCACTCCCTGTGGTGGTGAGTG
Organism: Benthosema glaciale; assembly: GCA_900323375.1. Classification (NCBI taxonomy): domain Eukaryota; kingdom Metazoa; phylum Chordata; class Actinopteri; order Myctophiformes; family Myctophidae; genus Benthosema; species Benthosema glaciale. The sequence goes on from OOFJ01108979.1 coordinate 6,081, forward strand.
GAACAAAGTGTGTGTCAAATTTGAAGTGTGCTGAATGATACTACTACGTTTCACTCCACTGCTTCCCCACACACCTATACAGTAGCATAGATAGACAAATTAGACAATTATGCAATTCTGTACTAATCCTATCCACTAACTGTCGTTCATCTTCCACAATCCCGCCTTCAAAGCTAATCAAATAGGGGGCCTGCTGCTGCCTCATCATAGGTATCAATTAAGAGGTTTGCGAAGATAACCAACAGCCCTCTGTCTATACAGCATCGATTTAGTTCATTTGAAGCCACGTCCCATGCACAGGACAGGAGGAAACCCAACGTCCAGGAGAAAGGTGCAAATAGTGTAAGAATACTGCTTACATAAATCCACGAATAATGAATATAAATGTGATCCTCCGTCAATACTATGCATATCAGCCAAATCAATCTCTCTCTCTCTCTCTCTCTCTCTGAAAAAGACTAAATAAATGGGTCTTATTAACCACTTACAACAGTGTCACTCACATTGCGATGCGTTGTGAGCTTGTAGCTCTGATATTTTTAGTAATACATTTGTGATAGGGACACAGAACGTGTCAGACCATTAAGAGGCATACTACTGGAGGTGCAGGTGGGTTTCACAATTCACATGCCACACACACACACACACACACACACACACACACACACACACACACACACACGCAAGTACGTACGCACGCACGCACACACACACGCGCAGTGATGGCGGTACTACTCTAAGTACCTCGCGGCACAACAACACCACCACCACCCCGGTATTCGTGCGTCGTCACTTCAGTCAGACAGTCACAGTTCACAACGAGGTTAGCGACCAGGCTGGGGGTGGGTTGGGGTGGCTGGGGGGAGTACATTACATTACATAACATGTTTATAATGTCTTCTTACCACACTGCAAGTGGGTCACACACACACACACACACACACACACAAGTCAAAGTGACATGTATAGAAAACAAGTGACAGCCACATGCTGCCTGCCTGCCTCTATGGGGCCTGACTGTTAAAGCTCCCATTTTATGCCCCCACATGGCACCCAAAGGGTGCCCCCAAAAAGGGGGGTTGAGGCGGGTGTCAGTGTCCCCCTCTCCGGTGATCTAACAAGCTGCGACGCTGATCATATGCTCTGTTTGGGGGGGGGTTAAGGTCAGCGACAAACCGCGGTACGACGAACTGTAAGTTGGAAGTTCTCTGGCCCTGGCTGCAGCTGTCACACCTCAACAAACGGAGGACTCTGCACGCACGCACGCACGCACACACGCACACACAGTCTGTCTCCCCCCGATGGGTCCAAGACGTCAAAACACACGTCAAAGTGTGTGTGTGTGTGTTTCTGCGAGACAACAAACGTGTGTTTGTGACTGTACGCGTGTGTCCATGCTTTTGAATCACGGGACCAGTGTGTGTGTGACAGAGTGTGACAGAGACACTCTGTCTCTCTCACACACACACACACACACACACACACACACACACACACACACACACACACACACACACAGAGAGAGAGAGAGAGAGAGAGAGAGAGAGAGAGAGAGACTCTCTCTCTCTCACACACACACACACACACACACACACACACACACACACACACACACACACACACACAGTGAGAGAGAGAGAGAGAGAGAGAGAGAGAGAGAGACCTTGGCTATAATAAGGGTGAAGCTGCTCAAGCTAGGCGGACAGACATAATCGTGGACATTTATGGATGTGTGTAATATCTTCATGTAATAACACACACACACACACACACAGAGCGCAACGCACGCTCGCGGACACGTTGGGGACACGCCGTCAGTCTACAGTACAGACGGGTGTCACTAAATACTATAGCAGCGAAATGGGAAGTTTATTATTTACCTGCATTCGTGCGCGGCGAGAAGACGGTTTAGTGTGTGAAGTGGATAAAGACATACACACGCACGCACATATATACACGCATACACATACACGCACACACGCACAGTGCTGCTCTGCTGTCTGTGTGTCTGTGCTGCCACTGACAGGCTACAGTGTTGTTGCCAGGTTTGTTGTTTTGGGGGGAAGAGAAACAAGCAACCAGGTCTATGAAAACAAGCTCAGAAAAAAGGAAGCGACTATTTGAAAAATAGCTGATCTACAAGATCACAATGCGTCGCATAGCATGTAGATCTGTTATTCTTTATTATTATTATTAGTAGTAGACGTTTTTTCCAACAACACAAATCTGGTATGGCAATGTGTGAGAATCACTGGTTTAAACTAGCCTGACTCCGCCACCTGGGGGCAGCAGTGCGTTCCTTCTACTGCACCCCAGTCTGGCCTCCTCTGGGCTGAGACGATGTCCGAACAAAATAAGGCCGGTGCTGCCGTATGCGGCCGCTAGAGGCGCGATCAACGTGAGACTGGTGACATATTGAAGCTGTGCCACAGCGCATGTAAACAACAACCTAACAAGACTACAACTCGAAATTATATGGATATATCATGTTTTTGTCCCGCTGTTGTCCCAAACCGTTTCTGCCCGACGGAGCCCAGATCAAGGTAGGAGGAGGGAACTGGTGAACTCATACTACCGCAATCTGGCGGAGTCAACAACATTAGGATTAGGAAACAAGCCCAAATAAGAAACTAACTACACTTTAGAAACAAGCCCAAATAAAACAAACAAGCCATGAGTAACTATACACTTTAGAAACAAGCCCAAATAAAACAAACAAGCCATAAGTAACTATACACTTTAGAAACAAGCCCAAATAAGCAACGACACTTTAGAAAGTGTCACATCACAGTGACACGTTGCTTATACTTTTGACCACGTTCCGGCCCCCCTGGTGTCACTTTAGAAACAATTAAGCCCAAATAATAAGCAACGACACACTGTCTGCAAGTCCTGCAACTACACCTCAGAAACAAGCAACGTTACAGAAAAATAAGCCCAGAGTCGCTTATAATAAGCCGACATGGCAACACTGTCAGGCTGCTGCTTCGTCCTGTTTCATTTCTGGGTCGGGTGGACGGCTTCCGGGCGCGTTAGCGCCGCCCTGCTGGTGTGGAGGGTGAATTACACATATCTACCCAATTCAATTTCAATTCAAAGGAGCTGTATTGGCATGAGAAAACAAACGTTTACATTGCCAAAGCATGTGTCACAAAACAAATACAATACAATAAAAACAGTTCAAAATGGGTAAAGTATACAGTTGGACAGCGTTTTGTAAACAGAGTTATGTCACATTGCATTGTTATGTACATGTTGGGGACAAATAGCAGCATTTTTCCTCAAGACTATATAATACATAGAAGCTCAGGTTTAGTGTCTGTTTAGATGTAGCATCTCTGTTTACATGGGCAAGGTCCAACGGTCTACTTGCTACAGGTAGTAGTCCTTAGGATGGTTGTATTCCATTGGCTAAACCTTCTTTTGTCACAACAGTTCACAAATCTTGCTGCTGTGTTTGCACATCGTTGTATTTCTCCCAATAGGTATGGGAGTTTTTCGACATTGGCCATAGTTTCAAACTCACGTCGTGTGTGTGTAATCTGTGGGAAGTATGTGTCTCTGATGTCTTGCTAGTGGCCTTCAGGATTATCACGTGTGTCTTCTCTCTTCAGCAGGGCGGAACTTATTGTTTCACTTCTTCGTTCCTACACGGAGCTGCTGCTGCTGTGCGCCTCATTTTGCAAACATGGCGGCTTGCACGACGAGGACTATATCGAAAGGTCAGTTGTTTATGTTTTTATTATTTTTATTATTATTATTATTTCAGTACATTACATACTATGTCATCACGCGAGCGTGTCAAATAGAACTGTACGACGCACTGCTGCTTGTAGATCACTTAATTGTTTCTGACAAGCAAGTGACACAATTACTGGTGGTATTTTTTCCCCCTCATTCTCAGTGGTTTATCCTGATGAGACTCTCAGGGTGCATTTTTGCCCTGTTTTGTTCCACTACATGTCTGATGCTAAAAAAAAAGAGAGAAAAAAAGAAAGGACAAGCAAACGTTTGTGCATTTATATTTATTTTGCAGGGCGAATAAACGAGCTGCACGCTAAATAAACTGTACGCTATTAACATGATTGATCGCTTGATTGAAGAGTTTTAACAGTTTGGAGAATTACAGTACATTTCAAGCACAACTCAAAACAAAACTGTTAACTGTGGACGACACCATAAACTAAGCATTACACTTGTTTACAATAGGGTCCACAAACATATATTCCATACATTTGTAAAATTGTTTCCTCATATTCCTACACAGTTGTAGCAAACTCGTGCATTTTCAGAACTTTTACCGTACCGGTAAAATAAACGAAAGTCTCAATTATGGCATTCACAACAGCATTGTCAACACATGTATTGTCAACTTCCTTCAGTGAGAGCATAAGCTAGTCTAGCCTGGAAACCAGCCTAAACTGCCACAGGAAAAAAATCCCTGGGCAGATTAGGTCTGGCACTCCTCAGTTTGAATTATATTTCCCTGAGCCCAAAATTGTGATGGACCAATCAGAGCCCACGATTCAAAGTGAGACTTTTTTTGCTGTTTGGAACTGCCCCTCGGAAATAAAATCTCAACACAGAAGTTCCAGACTAATATCTACACAGTAATATTAGTCTGGTCCATGCCAGGCTAAAGCTAGTCTACACATGATAGGACATTATATTATATGGACCTGGCCTATATAATACAAAATATGGCCATAATGGGGGGGGGAATAATAATAATAATAATAATGTGTTACTTTGCTTCAATAAGTGTTTAGTAAATAAAGTTTATTTAGGGCTACACTGACTGATGTATTAACCAAATGCCGGTATTGGCCGAACCTCCTCTTGTTGACTGATCTATCCAATAAGAGGGTTGTATTTTTGCCTGTGTTGTGTCCAGTCTTAGGGGGCTGCCAGAGGCGGCTGGTGAGCGCTGGTGGTCCCGCCAGCGCAGTCGTCCCACAGATGGTGGCGAGGC